>CM046363.1:10536421-10766545 GCA_025413025.1 Ficus hispida
TAACAATATTCGAATTTTTGATCAATAATCTTTTTACCGTGGCATCAACCCCCATCCTTTGCTGTCATGGTTGATGTCTCTTTCCCCTCAATACAAATACGCAACGAAACATCAAACCTATAAACCCAAATACGAGAAGGTAAAACAAACAAAATAAATAAACAAAGAAAAAAAATTGACACGGCATGGTGGCCAAGCTCAGCCCTACTTATAGGCAAGCAATCCTATTATTATATTATTTTTACTTTTACTTTATTTTAGAAAAGGATTCACTATTATTAGTTGCATTAGGATTACTAAACCTATACCTTTTTAGAAACCAGCAAGAATCAAGATAAGCATCCTAAGATTTAAAATAAATAACAAAGAAAACATTCTGGTAGCCAAGCTCAAGCGTATTATAGGCATCCAATCCTATTATTAGTTGTATGAGGATACTAAACCTGATCCTTTTTGGAAACCAATCATGTTGGGTATGATATTATTCAAAAAAAAAAAAATCTAAAACTATAAGAAAATCTAAATTGAAGAAAAAGAAAAAAAAATAAAACCTCTTGAAGTAAGTTAAATAGAAATTTAAAACCGTTATATTTTCTTTAGGGGGAAAAAAACACTACACATCTTTTAAACTAATAAGGCCCCCGTTATCTATTTTCTTTGCTAAAGATAAACTTGTTGTCATTAGTTTTTTAAAATTTAATTTAAAAAAAAACGATGGGCTGCTGTAGGAGTAAAGCTCTGTCATGAAATATTAATTTCACACTAATATTTAAACAGAAAAGAAAGCAAAGTCGCAAGTATGAATAATGTTTCTTAAAAAAAAAAAAGTGTGATTAATATTATATCACAGATGTTGTTTGAGTCAAATTTTAGATCGTATTCATAAGCCAAAGAGTAAGGGAATAAATAATAAAGAAAGAGTGGGAATATAAAATCAATTACCTTGTGTTTTACAATTCGTTATCTAACCCCCCATATATCAATTTGTGAGCAAGAAGAATCGATTAAGAGGAAACGGACAATCAACAACGACAGCAAAGAATCTGGTGTTGATGTATTATAGTAAATATTCGAATTTTTGATCAATATTCTTTTTACCGCGGCATCAAACCCCCATTCTTTGCTGTCATGGTTGATGTCTCTTTCCCCCTAATACCAATACGCAACGAAACATCAAACCTATAAACCCAAATACGAGAAGGTAAAACAAACAAAATAAATAAACAAAGAAAAAAAATTGACACGGCGTGGTGGGCAAGCTCAGGCCTATTTATAGGCAAGTATCCTATTATTATATTATTTTTACTTTTATTTTGTTTTAGAAAAGGATTCACTATTATTAGTTGCATTAGGATTACTAAACCTATACCTTTTCAGAAACCAGCAAGAATCAAGATAAGTATCCTAAGATTTAAAATAAACCGTAAAACTACGAGTAAATCTAAATTGAAAAAAAAAAAAAAAAAACTCTCAACTAAGCTAAATAGAAATTTAAAACTATATATTTTCTTTAGGGAGAAAAGAAAAGATATAGTTGCAAAGATGCTAACATTTTTACTAAAGAAAAATATAATTGGGTAAGTTACTTATTCTAGAAGCTAACGTGGCAAAATATATTGACTTGGTCGATATAATCTATAAATTGGTAGTTTCTATTTTGATAAAAATCAAGTTGATTGCATGTATTGAATTGAAGATTATTTTGGATTTCATTTAATTAAAAAGCGATTTCTAATTTGAGTGGTTTTTTTTTCCTATTTAAATTAGAAATTCAAACTTTTCCAAGAAGAGAATAATCTTACATTTAAAATTTGAAAGGTTGGACGATTTTATTTATGGAGTTTCTTGAAAGTTTTTCATGATTTATCAGCAGCTATTATGAAGGAAAATAAGAACGAAAGAACTTTAATCTAGTTATGTGATTAATGTTATATATTTTTCTTAGGTGGTTTTGTTATATCTTCCTGTTTAACTTTCCATATACCCTCTTAAATAGTAATTAAGAATTATTTAATTTATTTATTACACATTCATGTAAATTACAAAACTATACTTTTATTAATTTAAATGTTGTTCCATTATTTCAAATATATTACATCATATTCAATTTTTTATTTCATTTGATAGTCATCTTTCTCTATCTCTCTTTCTCTAAAGAACCAAACTTTCTTTTTCTTTTAGCCAACTTTTTTTTTTCTTTCAAGCGAAATCTTTCCTTTCCTACTTATTTTTTCTCATTTACATTTTTGATTTCCCTCTTATTTTCTTTCACTTACATTTTTTGTCATACTTTTGTTTTCTTTTCTTTCTTACCGAAAACAGGCCAAGTGCCCATGGTGTGAGGGATAAATTGGAGACTACTTCCCATGCCTTGATGGAGTGTCCGATATACGGCCAACAAGTGTGGCGCTTGTCACGACTCACGTCTTTGGCCGGCCATGAGGAATTATAACGTAGATATTACTTTTGCTGATTGCTTTCGTAAACTGGGATGTGATTTATAACTCATGATCGTCTCTATTTGATTCTTTAGTTGATAATGGTAATTTTAAATTGGAGTTGATTAATTTTTTAAAAATTTGAGTTAGAGATCATGGCGCACCAAACGTACCCAATAATTTTGTCTCGTTCTGCTGGTTAGCTTGGCAACCATGGGGTGCATATGAGAGGAACTGGGTGGTTCATGGGGCAAGCAATCCTGTTATAAGTAGCACTAGGAATAATAAACCTGATACTTCTTAAAACTAGACAGGATCAAGTTTAAAATATATATATATATATATATATTTATATTTAATGCACTCTAAAACTAAAACGGAAACGAAAAAAAAAATTTTAAAATCCTAAATAAGTTATATAGAAATTTAAAGCTATATCTTTTAAAACACAGGCCCCTTTCTTTTCTTTTCTTTTCTTTTTAGACATTGGTTTTGTAACTAAAAAAAAAAAAAAAAAAAAAGCAGTAATATCCGCCTCAAGTTTATCAGAAAATATGAAATTCAAATCTTTCATATTAGTTTCCTTTTCCTTTTCCGTTTGATTATTAAAAAAAAAAAAAAAACTAATTGAGTGTAAGTTGCTTTATTCCATAATTTTATTTAAAATTTCTATTATAAGGGTTCAATAGTAAAACGTTTGATAAACTCAAGTGACAATAATATTACGTTTTAAATTTTAAAAGGTTAAAATAAGAAAACATATATTTTCAAAATCTAAATTTGTAGTTAACAAGATTTTAAAAGAATACGTGAAAGAAAAAACAAAGGCGATTGCATAAAGATGAAATAAATCCTTAGAATTAGCAGGCAAGCAGCTAGACCAATTCATAACTCTTTACATTGTTTAATTTACAAATTGAAAGAAATAAATTTTTTCTAGTTATGTTATTAACGTTACGTATTTTTCTCAAGCTATATTTGCGATTTCATTAGCATATTTACAGCAATATCCAAAATATTAGAGAAGAAACAAAGAACTAAAATAATTTACAGTTATTTAAAAGAAAACCTACATGAAAACGACCTCAAGAAATCCCAATTTTGCAATTTCATTACTGAATCAAATCGAAGTTTGTTAGGTAAGATTGACGGGGTTAAGAAGCATAAGCTTGCAAACGTATTTAGTGAAAACGGACAGTGATTTCCGTATCAGTAGCATTAGAAATAACAAAACCTGATCCTAACTTGTAAACTAGACAAGATCAAGTGTAAAGCTTTACACTTATTGTTCAAAACTGGAAAAGAAAAAAGGGTCATTATCACATTAGCACGACTTTAAGAATCCAAGTCAGTTCTTAATGCATAATTAAGAAAATTATAACATATAGACTTCTAATTGATAATATCAAATATATATACATTAAATTTAAATGTCAAACTTTCTTATAATCTAGATAATTACGATTGACTAATTAAGGACTTTATAAATCAAATAAATTCAAAATCTAAACTAGAAAACTTATAACTAAATGATTAAAATAATAAAATATAATTATTACATTCTCCTGTGCTTAATTGGCACATGCTTTTCATGCATCCGTAATAACCCTTCACGTTAAGTACAAAGGAATATATAAATTATATAAGCAACTCCGTAACCTGTGGCACACAAATTTCTACCTTAAAATTTATAAATAGGGAGAAATTAAAAGTGACAGAGAAACTCTTTAAAGATTTTTTTTAAAAAAATGAACAAAGAGATATATGAAAGCACCTCGATGAATTTGAATTTCGTAATTTATTCACTGAATAGAATCGATGTTTGATATAGATAGATATATTAAGAGGAAACAGAAAGCGACTTTGACATTCAAGAATATTGATATTGATGTATATTCAAATTAAGTGATACAAAACCAAATTAAGTAAAGCATAAAAACACAACTCCTATCTTCTTGAATCTCAAAGTCGCTTCCTCTTTCCCATAATACAACAAAACATCAAATTACCTTAAAAGAAAGCCACATGAGAAGCTTTATTTTGTTTATTTATTTTTGAGGTGGCATGCATAATGACCAAGCCCAAGCCTCTTTATAGGCAAGCAATCCTGATAGCAGTAGTACTAGGAATAAGAAACCTGATCCTACTTAGAAACTTAGACGGGTTCAAAGTTTAAAGCTACAGAAAATATTTTAACACACTAAAACTGTTTAGGAAAACGAAATTAAAAAAATAAAAAAAAATCCTAAATAAGTTAAATCGAAATTTAAAGCTATATGTTTTAAAACAAAGTCCCCCTTTCTTTTTTTTTTAATTCATTTTTTTAGACGTTGGCTTTTGTAACTACAAATAATAATAATAATAATAATAATAATAATAATAATAATAATAATAATAATAATAATAATAATATCACCTCAAGTTTATCCTAATGTAAAATTCAAATCTAAAACTATAATTAAAAAAAAATCTAAAACTATAAGAAAATCTAAATTGAAGAAAAAGAAAAAAAAAAAAAAACCTCTTGAAGTAAGTTAAATAGAAATTTAAAACCGTTATCTTTTCTTTAGGGGAAAAAATAACTACTTATCTTTTAAACTAATAAGGCCCCCTTTATCTATTTTCTTTGCTAAAGATGAACATGTTGTCATTAGTTTTTATAATCTAATTAAAAAAAAAAAAAACGATGGAGCTGCTTGTAGGAGTAAAGCTCTGTCATGAAATATTAATTTCACACTAATATTTAAACAGAAAAGAAAGCAAAGTCGCAAGTATGAATAATGTTTCTTTAAAAAAAAAAGAAAAAAAGTGTGATTAATATTATATCACAGATGTCGTTTGAGTCAAATTTATGTCGTTTAGATCGTATTCATAAGCCAAAGAGTAACGGGAATAAATAATAAAGAAAGAGTACGGGAATATAAAATCAATTACCTTGTGTTTTGCAATTCGTTCATCTCACCCCCCATATATCAATGTGTAAACAAGAAGAATCGATTGAGAGGAAACGGAAAATCAACCACAACAGCAAAGAATTTAGGTGTTGATTTTCGAATATAGTAACAATTTTTGAATTTTTGATCAATAATCTTTTTACCGTGGCATCAAACCCCCATCCTTTGCTGTCATGGTTGATTTCTCTTTCCCCTCAATACAAATACGCAACGAAACATCAAACCTATAAACCCAAATACGAGAAGGTAAAACAAACAAAATAAATAAACAAAGAAAAAAAATTGACACGGCGTGGTGGCCAAGCTCGGGCCTATTTATAGGCAAGCAATCCTATTATTATATTATTTTTACTTTTACTTTGTTTTAGAAAAGGATTCACTATTATTAGTTGCATTAGGATTTCTAAACCTATACCTTTTTAGAAACCAGCAAGAATCAAGATAAGCATCCTAAGATTTAAAATAAACCGTAAAACTACGAGTAAATCTAAATTGAAAAAAAAAAAAAAAAAAAACTCTCAAGTAAGCTAAATAGAAATTTAAAACTATATATTTTCTTTAGGGAGAAAAGAAAAGATATAGTTGCGAAGATGTTAACATTTTTACTAAAGAAAAGATATAGTTGGGTAAGTTACTTATTCTAGAAGCTAAAGTGGCAAAATATATTTGACTTGGTCCACATAATCTATAAATTGGTAGTTTCTATTTTGAAAAAAATCAAGTATGATTGCATGCATTGAATTGAATATTATTTTGGGATTTCATTTAATTAAAAAGCGATTTCTGATTTGAGTAGGTTTTTTTTTCCTATTTAAATTAGAAATTCAAACTTTTCCAAAAAGAGAAGAATCTTAAATTTAAAATTTGAAAGGTTGGAAGATTTTATTTATGGAGTTTCTTGAAAGTTTTTCGTGATTTATATTATGAAGGAAAATAAGAAAGAAAGAACTTTAATCTATTTATGTGATTAATGTTATATATTTTCCTTATAGGTGGTTTTGTTGGTATCTCCTGTTTAACATTCCATATACCCTCTTAAATAGTAATTAAGAATTATTTAATTTATTTATTACACATTCATGTAAATTACAAAACTATACTTTTATTAATTTAAATGTTGTTCCATTATTTCAAATATATTACATCATATTCAATTTTTTATTTCATTTGATATCCATCTTTCTCTATCTCTCTCTCTAAAGAACCAAACTTTCTTTTTTCTTTTTTTTTTTTTTCTTTCAAGCGAAATCTTTCCTTTCGTACTTATTTTTTCTCATTTACATTTTTGATTTCCCTCTTATTTTCTTTCACTTACATTTTTTGTCAGCCTTTTGTTTTCTTTCTTTCTTACCGAAAACAGGTCAAGTGCCCATGGTGTGAGGGATAAATTGGAGACTACTTCCCATGCCTTGATGGAGTGTCCGATATACCAACAAGTGTGGCGCTTGTCACGACTCACGTCTTTGGCCAGCCATGAGGAATTATAACGTAGATATTACTTTTGCTGATTGCTTTCGGAAACTGGGATGTGATCTATATAACTCATGATCGTCTCTGTTTGATTCTTTAGTTGATAATGAAAATTTTAAATTGGAGTTGATTGATTTTTTAAAAATTTGAGTTAGAGATCATGACGCACCAAACGCACCCAATAATTTTGTCTCGTTCTGCTGGTTAGCTTGGCAACCATGGGGTGCATGTGGGAGGAACAGGGTGGTTCATGGGACTAGTGGGAGAGATCCTAATAGTATATTGGACTTTGGCCTAAATATTGTGATCAGCTTTGCTGATTGCTTTCGACGTCAGGCCAAGTAGGTATCGGAGTTGTGGTTCGTGATGATCGGGGTGCAGTTTGTCGTGCTTTGGCTAAACTTCTTTAAGGAGTTTCCCACCCTTTAGCGTTTCGCTAAGAATCTGGGTCAGATGCATCCAATGTTTATTTTGAGATGGCTTGCATGGTGGACAAGCTCAAGCCTATTAATGGGCAAGCAATCCTGTTATAAGTAGCACTAGGAATAATAAACCTGATCCTTCTTAAAACTAGACAGGATCAAGTTTAAAAAATATATGTGTATATATATATATATATATATATATATATATATTTAATGCACTCTAAAACTAAAACGGAAACAAAAAAAAAATTAAAAAAAATCCTAAATAAGTTATATAGAAATTTAAAGCTATATCTTTTAAAACACAGGCCCCTTTCTTTTCTTTTCTTTTCTTTTCTTTTTTAGACATTGGTTTTGGTAACTAAAAAAAAAAAAAAAACAGTAATATCCGCCTCAAGTTTATTAGAAAATATGAAATTCAAATCTTTCAAATTAGTTTCCTTTTCCTTTTCCGTTTGATTACTGAAAAAAAAAAAAAATTGAGTGTAAGTTGCTTTATTCCATAATTTTATTTAATATTTCTATTATAAGGGTCCAATAGTAAAACGTTTGATAAACTCAAGTGACAATAATATTACGTTTTAAATTTTAAAAGGCTAAAATAAGAAAACATATATTTTCAAAAACTAAATTTGTAGTTAACAAGATTTTAAAAGAATACGTAAAAGAAAGAACAAAGGCGATTGCATAAAGATGAAAATAAATCCTTAGAATTAGCAGGCAAGCAGCTAGACCAATTCATAACTCTTTACATTGTTTAATTTACAAATTGAAAGAAATAAATTTTTTCTAGTTATGTTATTAACGTTACGTATTTTTCTCAAGCTATATTTGCGATTTCATTAGCATATTTACAGCAATATCCAAAATATTAGAGAAGAAACAAAGAACTAAAATAATTTACAGTTATTTAAAAGAAAACCTATATGAAAACGACCTCAAGAAATCCCAATTTTGCAATTTCTTTACTGAATCAAATCGAGGTTTGTTAGGTAAGATTGACGGGGTTAAGAAGGATAAGCTTGCAAACATATTTTGTGGAAACGGACGGTGATTTCCGAGATTCAAAAATATGGATTTTGATATATATTCATACTAGCTAGTTATATAGTACAAAACCAAATTAAGCAAAACATGAAAACACAACTTCCATCTTCTTGAATCTCAGAATTCACTGCCTCTTTCCCCATAATACTACCAAACATCGAAACGTAAAATAAAGCCAAATATGAGAAGCATTATTATTATTATTTATTTATTTATTTTTTTGAGCCGGCGTTTAAAATGTACAAGCTCAAGCGAATTTATAGGCAAGCAATCCTAATATCAGTGGAATTAGGAATAACAAAGTCCCCCTTTCTTTCTTTTTTTTCTTAATTCATTTTTTTAGACGTTGGCTTTTGTAATTACAAAAAAATAATAATAATAATAATATCACCTCAAGTTTATCATAATGTAAAATTCAAATCTTTCATCTTAGTTTCCTTTCCTTTTTATTATAAAGAAAATAAAATAAAATAGATATTAGAGTAAATTGCTTTAATCCGTTTTCCTATTTAAGATATCTATTATAAGGGTCCAGTAGTGAAACATTTGCTAAATTAAAGGTCAATAATTTGACATTTTAAATTTTTAAAGGGGGCAAAATAAGAAAACATATATTTTCAGGTATTAAATTTGGAATTAACCATTATTAATAAGGGAAACATAAAAGAAAAAACAAAGGGCGATTGCATAAAGATGAAAACTAGTCCTTAGTAGCAGCCAAACCAATACTCAAGTCCTTATTATGTTTAATTTGTTTCAAAAAGTAATAAGACGAATTGGAAGAAAGAACTTTTATATAGTTATGTGATTAACGTTATATATTTTTAATATATAAATATGATTTAATGAGCATATTTTATGAAATATCCAAATAATTAGAGACTGAACAAAGAATTAAAAAATTTACAATTATATAAAAGAAAACCTCCATGAAAGCGGCCTCAACAAATCCCAATTTTGCAATTTCTTCATTCAATCAAATGGAAATTTGATAGGGGGTCAAAGGGTAGAAGGACGAGTTTCCCAACATATTATGTGAAAACAAGCAGTGATTCTGATATCCAAAAATATGGATATTGATGTATAGTCATACTAGCTAATACAAAAGCAAATTAAGCAAAGCATGAAAAGATAACTCCCATCTTCTTGGATCTCAAAATCACTGCCTTTTTCCCCATAATACTACAAAACATCAAACCTCAAAAGAAAGCCAAATATGAGAAGCTTTTATTATTATTTTTATTATTTTATTATTTTATTTTTTTATTTTTTGAGATGGCGTGCATAGTAGAGAAGCTCAAGTCTATTTATAGGCATGCAATCCTTTTATCAGTAGTACTATGAATAAAAAAACTGATCCTACTTAGAAGCTAGACAGAATCAAGTTTAAAGCTATCAAAAAATATTTTAAAACACTATAAAACTAAAGGAAAACGAAATAAAAAAAATATATATATATAAAATCCTAAGTTAAATAGAATCTAAAGTTATATCTTTTAAAACAAAGGCCGCCTATCTTTTTTTTTTTTTCCAGATTTTTTTTAGACATTGGTTTTTTTTTTTCCTGTAATTTGAAAAAGAAGGCAGTAATATCACCTCAAGTTTATCATAAAATATAAAGTTCAAATCTTTCATCTTAGCTTCCTTTTCTTTTTTATTATTAAAAAAAAAAAGAGAGAAAGAGATTGAGAGTACGTTGATTTATTTAGTGATTTAGTTTAAAATTTCTATTATAAGGGTACCGAAATGTTTTAGAAATTCAAGTGCTAATAACGTGACTTATTAAATTTTAAAGGGAAAAATAAGAAAACATTTTATTTACAGCGACTAAACTTTAAATTTACCATATTTTAAAAAGAAAACGTGAAGGAAAAAAAAAAAAAGACGATTGCATATAGGTGAAAATAAATCCTTAGAAGCAGCCAGACCAATGCACAAGTGCTTACTTATTTAATTTCTTTTGAAAGCAATAAGACAAATCTTAAAAAAAAAAAAAATCATTTCATCCTACAAAAGAAAAAAAAAAATTTAGAGCCCATCTTTCGAAAAGTTTTATATACAAAGAAAAAATTAGGTGGATGATATTTTTTTACCACTCTTAAAAAAGAAAAGTCCAACTTTTTGACGTTTTTCTTAAACAAACCTAAATAGCCATTTTTTAAACTTAGATAGAAATAGTTTAGACACTTGTCAAAATGGAAAACAGGTTATAATTGTTTTTTTTTTAATTTGAAAAAAAAAAACGATTGAGATAATTGTAGGATGTAAAGCGACAATTTATGCTCAATTCAATTAAGATAATCGTGGGTGATAATTGTTTGATCACTCTTTTAAAAAAACAAAAAAAGCCTAACAACTTTTAGTTTTTCTTGAACCATTTTTTTTATACTGAATTTTACGATAATCTATCAGTTATATATCAATAATCCATTAATCATATATCAACAGTCTGTTCATTATTGCATCAACAGTTTAGTCATTAATGGACCAATGGTATATTACTAATAGATTGATGTATAATTGCTCTATATTGATTAATCACCTAAGTCTATCAATGATAGACGATCCAATAGTCCATCATTCCCTCAAAAATTAAAAAAAAAATAGTACATCATTGTTGGATTATAAAAAAAAAAAAAAAGAAAAGTCATTTTTCTGAACTAAAAAAAAAAAAAAGAAACTTGAGTCGTTTACTAAAAACGACTTGGAAAATGTCATTTTGTTTAAGAACTCCTCTAATAATGTTAAAATGTAACAGTATACCACCCAAAAAAATAAAAAATAAAAATAGATTCACCTTTTATTAGTTGTGGTGGTAACTCAAATATTTTTTTTCGTTGTAGAATAAAAATCCTCGTCATCTCTCATATCATACCAAAAGCCTACTATAGTTCACAAAATGGTACTGTCTAGGGTCCTTAACCAGGACCATCCAACGCCCACCACGCAAATTCACCTTCCTCGCAAGCCCTCTCCACTTCCTAATCCTCGCATCCATCTTCCTCGTCAGCCCGCAATACGCCTGCAGCTTCTCCGGCATTTCGTCGTAGATTTCCCACCACCGCCGGTACGCGGAGTCGCTCGCGTACATGCGGTGATCGGCCATATCCCAATTGCAATCATAATCCCTATAACACATCCACGGCTTCAACCCTAGATAGTGAATGGCGTCAACTTCCTCGAAAACTCGACGACCCTCTTCGTAGTCGCCATCGCCGTCGTATTTAGCACTCCGAAAGATCTTGAGATGATTCACCCTCTTCGGCAGCCGGTGCCACCACGTAAAGGCCTCGTTGAGAAACCCTTGATCTCCGCCATTGTAGGACTCCAATTGAAAGCTCTGCCTCATTAGGGTTTCGAACAAACACGAGGAGGGCTCTATAACCATCACCCCGGAGTTGAATATGAACTTGTCGTTCGCCGCGGCGGAGAGCGGAGGGTAAATGAAGAGCCTGTCCATGTTGTTGAGGACGACGAGGTCGGAGTCGATGAAGATGATCTTGTCGTATTGTGTGAGCTGGAACACTCGGAGCTTGCTGTAGTTCCACTCGTTGTAGGCGCCTTTGGCGGCGAAGGGGCTGCGGATGCGGTGGATGGGGAGGATCGACCACCCGGCGGAGCGGAGGCCGCGGAGGGATGGCGCGGAGAGGGAGGAGGTGTCGGCGAGGAGGACGAGGTCTTTAGTGGAGTGGGTGCGGCGGATGCTTTGCGCCAAGGCGATGGCGCCGCACACGTAGGCTTCCGACGAGTGGAGGACAGTGGCGTAGGCGTATCTTGGACGGCGGCGGTGGTGGTGTGTGGTGTGGTTGCTCTTAATGGGTTTGATGTCTGGCATAAGGAGTCTCCATCGCTCTTTGCCTGCTCAAATGAAAATAAATTCTTAAATAAATAAATAAACAACTGAATAATGTTGAAAATGAGAACCAAAAAAATAAAAACAAAACAAAACAAAATATTGAATAGTGCGAGTACAAATTCTATTGGGGTTGAGCGGTTAGCTCAACGGATAGAAAGGAAAAAATTTTAATAGAAACTTTTGGGTTTAAATTTTGATGATGTTTTTAGAGAGAGAATCAAATAATATATTTTGAGTCTTCAACGTAAAATTATAACATAATTTTTAAATACTAGTAATAAATAACATATTCATAATAATCATACAAAAAAAAAAACTTAAATTACCCCTTAAATTCATCTTCTCTCTCCTCTCTCTACTGCAACTATCTCTCCTCAACATTGTGGGCTCCGATATTATGACGAGAGTCTATTATTATTTACTTGGAAATATGTTACTAGAAAATTGAAGTATTTACTTGAAAATCCAAGGATTTACTGGATAAAATATGCTATAATGTTTTCTCATCTTTAAAAAATTTGTTATAATATTCAAAAGTATTTGTAAAATATGTTATATGCTATAATTTTTTATGTTTTTATTTTCCTTTAATAAATAAGAGTTAATTTGGGATAATTTTATAGTGTGATAGTACGGGGAAAAAAACCTAGTAACTTTATGGTTCAAAATGTGTTATTAAAGAAGCATAATTACGAAGCATCAGATTTTCATTATCAAAACGATGCTATTTTTGAGATGATTTTTTTAATGCATAATATTACATTAAAACTTCACAACTTAATACTTTTATTTAAAAAATTATAATCTAATTAAAATGTGTTAATTAGTATGAAATGGCAAAAATGTCCTTCATATGTAATAGAAATATTAATGATGTTACACTTTGAATAATACATTTCTATACGTAAGTAAGAGTCGTGTAGTACTCGTTAATAAAAATTGTCAACTTATTTGCCTAATTTATGTATAAAATAATAATGATATTTTGTTTGAGTTAGAACAGGCACTTCTACTTCCACTAGAAGTCATAATTGCGTAAAACTCGTGATCGTGAAAATTATGGATATTAAAAACGACAGATTATAGCATAATGATGCTAAATACTACCATATTAGTGGTATATAATGTCAAATAAATGAAATTGAGTCATTCTCCCAATAGAATTGAGAGAGCCAGTGTGCCATCCAAAACAAATACCAAAAATTGTGTAGTACAAAATATATGCAATCAATAATTTCATATCTGATTGTATTATAATTAAGGTATGAAATCTGAATCGATTTGTTTTAAAGTTCAAATAAAATAAATAAATAAAGCGGGTGAAATCTATTAGGCGGCCAAATTTGAAATTTAGATAAATTTATCCATTTATTATGTGTTTATTAATCAGTAATCCTATTCGGGAAAAATGAATTAAATTCTTGATTTTAAATTTTAATGTTTACTTTTGTATTTAAGAATTAAATGATATGGGTACTACTTAGAAATAAGGAATTAATTTCCTTGATGAAGGGAAACTTATCTTCTATACCTACGGAAATAAATTTATTTCCCTAAAAAATAGAAAGTAACTAACTCTATATCAAATATAACATTATTCTTATTTAATTATTTTTTTCATTTAAAGATAATTTCATAATTACAGTAAATATGTTATCAATCCTTCCAACTTTTAGAAAGTAAACAACATAATAGGAATTTAATTCCTCAAATAAATAGATTATTTGATATATTAGTAAATACTTTTATCTAATTCTGGAATTTAATTCCGTGTACTTTAAACCATTTTTTCATGAAATTAATTTCCTATTTTCAGAATTCCTGATAACTAAACGTGCCTTATTTACAATTTTACTAAGAATTACATACAGAAAGAACCAGGGTACGATTTGGTCTTTAAAAGACAGCAAATTGCGTGATCATGATCTATACATGTAATCATATTATGAGCGCAATAATTTTTTAAATCTCCCATATACGGTCTCTCTTTCCAATTTCAAAAATAATCTAATTAACATAGGGTTTTGTTTTGTTTTTTGTTTTTTTTGTTTTTTTTTGAAAACCAAAACCAAAAGTAGTCTAAAAAACGAGGTATAAACTACTCCTCAGCGATGGTAAAGTTGGTTGAATTTTGGCTAAAGTTTTGGTAAAATTTAAAGCTGGCTAAATCTTCTATTACATCAACTAGATGCTGATTATTTTCCTACAATTACTAATTCTTACCAATAACCTACCAAGAAATTAATCCGAAAAAAAAAATCCTCGTTTATTTCCTACCATATACACATATATACTTTTTGTTACATACCATATTTATTACATATCAATATTGCCATCTGTCCCCTTTAAGCATGCTAGCCTAGCTACCATTTCCACACCCCAAAAAAAAAACATGCTTACCACACACTAATAAGACTAATAAAGAGTAGACTCTACCGATATTGCGAAGTGTGAATTATATATATATATATATATATAATATATTTTCCAAATGATATATTTATATATGACCAAATTAAAATTGGAACCAAAACCTTACCTGTTTCTGCATAGCCAGGAGCAAGCTGGCAAGACCCAACAGGCATGAGAACCTTCTGCTTGAGCCTCCTCATCTCCGGCCTATACACCAAATACTCCCCTTTCTGGTGCTTAACAAGATCATCACACCTAAAAATCTCCACCATGGGCCCACATGACCCCACGAAAACAACGTAGACCATCCGATGAACGCGACCGTGATTCCCCCACGCACTCTTCACCGCTAGATTAGCCGCCACCAAATTCACCTGCAGCCTAAACACATCCCTAACCCCCTTTTTGGTACTATTTCCGCAAGGTACCGACGCAACGACGACGTCTAGGTCGGCGTATCTCCCCAGCACAGGGAGAGGGATATCAGGACATTTCGGTGGGCCCCACTTATTGTGTTCGTCAATCCACTCGGGGAAATACTCCTCCCATTCCCTTTTGTTGTCTCCGGTTAGGCGGTCGAACCTAACCGGGACTGTTTCCACCCCGACCAATCCCCGCAGTCCATCATGTTGACCGTGATGATCAAGGTTGACCAAACCAAGCTTAATCTTCTTATTTGCGTTTTCTTTGCCTAGTTTCTCTTCTATGATTTTGAGCCATTCGGGGCGTTTGGCGACGGGGTTAAGATCTTCTTCCTGAATAATATTATTATTCCTCTGAAAATAAGAAGTGGAAAAATATTTGTTGGTAGGTTTTGGGTCATGAAAGGATAAGGCTAGGATTATAAGGGAGAGAGAGATGAGGAATAGAGAGATGATGAAGTATCTTAGGTTGGAAATGGAGTGGTGGTGGGAATTTTTTGAGACCATTGTTTTGGTTGGTTTCGAATCGAACGTTCTGGTTTGGTTTTGATCCTTTTTGAGGAAGGAATTTGTATATATGATATATATATATATATATATTTACTAGGAATAAAAAATCTGTTCATGTATGTGTATATACATGTGCTAATATATATGTATATAAATGGACAGACATATATAGAAGTTCAGAAAAACAATTAAAAGACGTAAGTTTTTGTAAGGTTTTTTTTTTTTTTTTTAATTGCTCTGAATTTTTATAAGGAAGGTCGTCTTTGACCGTTGTATTGCATGGCTGCACGTTGTGAACGTTTTTTTTATTTTTTTCCCCCCTCTCTCTTTTATTTTTCTTAATACATAAGTTTTCATCCTGAATTTTGCCGTTATCTTCACTTTATCATTTAAGTTTTTAACAATTCCCATTGACCTGCTAAAATTTTAAATTAGTTCTATTTAATCCTTTAAATTTTATATTATAATTTTTGTAAAATACCGAGTGAAAAAATAGGAATTAATCTCATTTAATGCTCTTTGTTAAAATTTTTGTTGAAAATAAAATGAGAAAAGATACATATATCTTCATAACATTCAAGTGAATCCTAAATCATTATGTTCTAAATATTTTATCGGATGTCCCGAAAGGACATGTTCTAATTATTTTAATTTTGGATTTTTTTAAATAAAAATGAGGGGATAATTTGAACTCTATAGCTTATGATAAAATAATATGAGAAATTATGCAACCATAATTGTGGAAACCTTAGTAATATATAGTATATGATATGTAAGCTTAAGGTTATTTTTGGTTAACTATTGAAGTTTTCGTCTTATCATTTATTGTTCATTTATTGTTTTGGAATCCATTTACACCCATTTCGATTCTTCTCATATTTTTTTAAACCACTTACAACTTATATTATAATTACTTATTGTACCCTTCTTTTGTGACAAAAAGTCCTTACAAAAAAAAAAAGGAGAAAAAAAATGTATGTATATTTTATACTCTTTCAACTCACCCACCCACCAACTAACATGATAATCCTTTTTTTAATTCAATTAGTATTTTTTTTTAGTTATTTTCTTTTCTTTGGATATTTCATAAAAAGAGGCTCATGAAATCAAGTATATAGCTTGAGAAAACATATGACGATAGTCACAAAACTAGAAAAAAGTTCTTTCTTTCAATTTGTCTTATTACTTTCAGAAGCAAGTTACAGAAGGACTCGTTTATTGGCTCGGCTGTTTGTAGGACTAGTTTACATCTTTATGCAGACCCCTTTGTTTTTTGTTCTTTTTAAAATTAGGTTAATTTCAATTTTAATCCCTGAAAATATTCGTTTTCTTATTTTGATCCTCTGTTTCTAGGATTTGTTTAAATCTTATTTTGATTCTATTAGAATCAGGTTTACTGATAATAGGATTGCTTGCCTATAATTAGATTCGATCTTGGCCACCACGCCATCTCACCCTCTGTTTGGATGAACGGTCCAATTTTGTAAATTAGAATTTATTTTTTTAAAAGAGTGTTTTTTTCAAACTTTTTTCATCATTCTTTTATTTTAAAAAAGAAAAACTATCTTATTTTCAAATTTCCTTTGTACAGTACCCTTTTAGAAAAAGAAATCGAATCTTTTTAAAAAATTTTCACAATGCACTATTCTCACAACTATTATTAATATCTTATGATAGCAATTTTTTAATATATATATATATACTTAATGGTGCAACTAACTCTCAATCTCTCTCCTTTGTTTTTTTTAATAACAAAAAAGAACTTAAAGAAGAAGATTTGAATTTTATATGGTATTATAAACTCGTAAGATGTAAATCAGTGTTTTTACTGTTTTACAACTATCTCAATCATTTTTTTTTTTCAAACAAAAACTAATGACAATTTGATTTTCATGTTTAGCAAAAATGTTAACCCCTTTTGACAAGTGGCACTTCTTATTGGGTTAGCAATTTGGATCAAGACACGACAACTCAATACGAAAAAAATGCAAATTTGGTTTGGGAAGAAAGGGTGCGGGTTGGTTTTGGGTCAAACCTGCATGACACCATATAAAAATGGTTGGGCTTGGGTCAAGCCGATGGACACAAAATCAACCCTCAATAACCTATTCAAAATTTTTGTACAATTCAAATTGACTTGGTAGTGATCTTTCGGATGAACTAATTATGGGTTTATATAGTTTGGTTTTATGCGAATATAAATATACATCCATGTTCTTGAATCCCAAAATCAGTGTCAGTTTCTACAAGCTTGTTCTTCTTAATACCGTTGACCGCCCTATCAAACTTTGATTTGATTCAGTTTTTGAGTTTGTTTGGCAATGCAGAAACTACAAAATCGGAATTCGCCAAAGTCGCTTTCATTTCTTGTATCTTTTTTTTTCTTTTTCGAGTCTTATATGGAGTTTCTTCTTTAATTTCCTTCCAATAGGTACAATAATTGAGGTAGAGATTTGTGCGTAACAAGTTACTGAGTTGCTAAGAAATTAAAAAGAAGATTTGGTTGAGTTGCTTGTATATTTAAAACATTAAGTGTTTTATATTTCTTTGGGAAATTAGATACAATTATCTAAATTTTATATTTTTAAGATACTCCAGATAATAAGTAAGAGCATTAATTGAAATATTCTTTTTTTTTTTTCCTCTTTTATAAACTTAAGGTTGGAGTATTTGAATTTTACACTTTTAGATGGAGTCAAATGTGATATTATCGCTAGATTATATATGTAATTTTTTTTAATTCTGAAATCACAAAAGTAGATGTTTATATTGAATTTCTCATTAGTTTTATTAGTTTGTCTTGAAAATTTTCTCCTGAGTCTAACTTGTGGAATCCGTATAGAGGATGAGCCCAACACTTCCCACAAATTCGTGTGTTTCTTGCAAGCAGTTGGTGTTTGATTTATTACGTATTCTCGTGTTTAATAAAACTTGTTCGAAAAGAATAATTTATATAACATAAGACATAACTATATATAATTTGTTACAAGAAATTAAGAAAGGTGCTTGGTTGTACCTACTTTTTATATTTAAAAGAAGACATAATATATGTTTGAAAATTGATTGGTATTGTTGATAATTATATTTGGTCAAATCAATGATAAGTGGTGAAGTCATTGTTAAGTTAAATCCCTATCGTACAATTATACCCCCATTCAAAGCTTATATACCTTATTAGAAAAATTTTAGTTCCGCCATATTTAATAATTATAATATATATGTTCTTATTAATAAAATTTGTGTTTTAATACTTTTACTGAAAAAATTTTCTGATTTCGTCATTATTTATAATTGAATGATCAAACTGATTGACAACTACTAACTAACAATATTTTAGAAAACGACTCTACAAAACTTAAGATATCTGTGTAACAATACTGAAAAAAAAAAAAAAAAGGTTTAATTTCCCACAAATCCTCTTATTAAAGTACATAATATAATGGTCACTACTTATGTGTGCGTGTGTGTGTGTGTAGTCCTAAACCCAGAAGTCATGATTATGTCCACGCATATTGTGTAAAGTAGATTTTTTTTTTTTCGAGAAAAGGTAAAGAAGCAGCTCTAAGGTTAAAAAGAAAAAGTAAACAGAGGGAAAATCAACTTAATGATTTGAATTTAAAGAGAGATAATTATTGCCTAAAATTTGATATTAGATTAAACATGACACAAAATAAAATTAAATTGATTAAAATTAAGGAATTTATATCATATTTATCAATTGATAAAAAAAAAAGATGACTGTTTATTATAGTTTTTTTTTTAAATCAAATTTTTATTACACTAAGTTCATGTTTGACATTTAGGTTTAACTCAAATTACATTATACTTTTTTCATATCAATTTTTATTTTTTTCTGAAAAGTCAACAAAATTTATAACTAATTTTTAAAAAATCTTAAAAATTTAATCTCATATCAAACTCAATCCAAACACCAAACCAACCGTATGTCCTTATTTATTTATTTATTTATTTTGTACTCAAACAGCTAGTCCTCGCTTATGTAGCTATGTTTCTCGTGTGGAATCTTCTAAAGGAAATCATTAATTAAAGCAAGTGGGCGCTAAGAAAATGTTTTTTTTTAATAAGAAAAAAATGTTACGGTGGTGGTTCCTTTATCGTTTAATTTTCAGTCTCACAAACGAGATTCACTTCTTTTGGAATGGTAAGAAATAGATGAGCCTCTAACTCAGCCTCTTATAGTTGTCAATCTATGTCATACCCAGAACATCACAAACTCAATACATCCACAGCCAAAGCTGAAATGGGGGTCTTACCGTAATTCTATGGGGATCGAACCTGAGTAGCCGAAGGAAGAGACTAAAAAGACGACACCCTCCTTTGTCACCATATCCACCCCTATGGAAGAAAAAAGAAAATGTGTTGTATAGTTTGAAATTGTTCTAGAGTTTTATATTATTATTATTGGCATATTCTCGTGTTCGGTATCCAATTTTTATCGGACACAAACGACACTTGTACCGTTTAGTTTCTTGAATTGCACTAGGTAATCTCTTAAGTTGTATCAATTAGTCTCTTGGTTGTCCTCTCTCTCTTTTTCCTTTTCGGACAGCCAGATGCCCAACGAGAGAGTACTCCGATTATTATAATTATTATTTTTGTTTGAAAAACATTCAATTCTTTAAAATTTAAATGTCCTTTTATTGATCCGTAAAAATATTTTGTCATTCTTTTAATAGAAAATTTGTTTAGCTTATCGTTGAATTTTTTTCTTATATAAGAGATAATTGAGAAATTAATTCATACAAAAATTAACAATACAAAATTTTTTAAGGGATTTATAACTAAATAACCTTTTTTAAGAAGTTTTTTAACAAATAATTGAAGTTTTTAAAAATTAGTTAAAAGACTATTTTTTTCCTAAAATAATCAATTTATTTTCTTAAATAATCAGTCAGTGATTGACCACATAATATTGTTAATTTAGTTAATCGATGATTGATCACGTTTAATCACTTATTGATCATAATATAAACCACCAAATTTCATAGTCAATTATTGATTGACCATTAGTAAATCTCCGATTGACTAAATATGAAAATGACAAACGACAATTTTGCTAAATATTAAAAAAAAGTTAGGTTATTTTTTAGATTAGGTGATTAAAAACCCAACCTAATTTTCTTTTTTTCTTTTTTTAATTAGAGACAGGGACTTGAACTCTACAATTTTTTAACGGAGTTAGATGTGAAATTGTTATTTTATGGACTTTCTAATAAAATAAATAAATTTTAAGTGGCATATTCACACCAATCAAATAATTCCAATTATTTTTGTTTTCTTTTTCTTCTAAAGAAATCAGTTTGACTATTTTTATCTCCAACTTTTTCCTAAAAAATTAAAATTTAAAAGTTTATAATTTTATTAATTTAAGTATGATTTTGTTTTTTTTTATTTTTTTAAATTATATAGAATTTTGAGAGGAATAAAAAACAATCTATCTTGATATATTTTTTTCCAAACACATTTTAAGTCTTACACTTTCAACTCAAAATAGTTTATTTTCAATCAAACAAACTATTCTAAAACTCAACTCAACTCAAATAACTCAAAAAATCCAACTCAAGCAGCCCAAACAACAGATGCTTAATCTCCAAATTTTGTTGAAAATTATTTACTAATTTAATTTCTATTTTTGGATGAATGTTAATTTAATTAATATGCTTTTCATTTCACTTCAAAAAAAAGTTTGTTATATTTCATCTATAAAAATTAATTTGATTGTATATATAATTTAACGCAATTTCACATCTGATTATTTTAAATGTGTAAGTTAGAATATTCTCCTATTGAAAAAAGAAAAAGAAAAAATTAATTAATTAAAAATTATAATATTTGAAAAAACAATGTTCCCAACCTTTTTCCCTCGCTCGCTCTCTCTCTCTCTCTCTTGTTTGCCGACCGAATGAAACCCAAAAACCCCAGTCCCAGTCGTGGTATTACTCCCAACGCGCTCTCTCTATCTTTCTCTCTCTAACAACAGAGATGCAAGACCTCTTCGGATCAGTCCGGCGATCACTGGTGTTCCGTCCTCCGCCATCGGAGAACGGCGACGAGTCTTCTCCAATCCCGACCTCCCTGGCCGACAAGATCAATTCCTGCATTCGCAAATCCAGAGTCTTCTCCAAACCCTCTCCTCCTCCTCCTCCTCCGCCCCCGCCTCAGCAGCAGCAACAGGCTTCTCCGATTCCCAAGGACATCGCGCCGCCGATCCGATGGCGCAAAGGCGAACTGATCGGCTGCGGCGCCTTCGGACGCGTCTACATGGGCATGAATCTTGACTCCGGAGAGCTTCTTGCTGTTAAACAGGTCAATTTCGAGTTTCCTATTCGCATTTTTGTTCTTGTTGATTGTTTCAGTGATTCTATGTTTAGGTTTATTGTCTTCTTGATTTTTAGGGGTTTTTGATCCATTTTGGGTTTGGATTTCGAGTTTGAACTGTTTTCTTGGCCAATTCTATTCGGATTCTCTTTGGTTCACATTTGAAGTTCCGGAGCTAGAAATTTATTGTTTGTTTCTCCTGAATTGTCTAGAATCTGATTTCGATCTTTGCTTGCTTCTTTTCCAGGTTTCGATCGCGGCAAATACTGCTTCAAAGGAGAAGGCACAGGTTTGAATTCTAATTTCTTATGTTTAATATTCAATTTCAGTTAGTGTCGATAAATAGAATCATTGATGATCTTTTTTCTTCTCTATGGAAAAAAAAAAAAAAAACACACACACACACACACACACTAGAAATGCTACTACTTTAACTAGTCTGTTAGTAAGATTCGGCGAACAGATTGGTAGTTTTTGTGTTAAAGTCCGCAACAATAAAATGTATTTTGCTCGAAGTGTGGTTTTCATTTTCTTGTTAAATTAGTCAGATTTATACTTTTGGATTTAAGGTCCCCGACAATGAAATGCATTATAGTCACAATGAAATGTATTTTTAGCCTGATTTCATCAAAGATTAGCAGTTTTTGTGTTTAAGATCCCCAACAATGAAATGTATTGTAGTAATAAGCGCACATTGGGTTTTACTCAGTGTCATTTCTCAGCTTATATCCTGTCATTTTTTCGTAAAAATTACAAATCAACTCATGCTGTGTTTTTTTAGTTGGTACTGATTTGTTATTAATGCATTGATTTGATGTTACAAGTAGGCTCATGTCAAGGAGCTTGAGGAAGAAGTAAAGCTTCTTAAAAATCTGTCTCATCCAAACATTGTTGTAAGTACTATGACCCCTCTCCGCATCTATTTAACTGGTGAAGCCTGTTTCTTTTCTTACAGTAATTTTCGTTTTGTTTCCTCAGAGATATCTGGGTACGGTGAGGGAGGAAGAAAATTTAAATATTCTGTTGGAGTTTGTCCCTGGTGGATCAATATCATCGCTCTTGGGGAAATTCGGGCCTTTCCCAGAGGCTGTAAGTTCTTGCTGTTTTTCCTTGCATCTCTGGCTGTTTTGCGAGTGAAACTTAGGAAGATAATTTGCTAAGCAGGTTATAAGGACATATACAAAGCAGCTGTTACTGGGATTGGAGTATCTGCATAAAAATGGTATAATGCACAGGGATATTAAGGTATATTTTTTATCCCTGCAATTGTTTTCCATGTGAAAAAAGGTGTTCCTTTCCCTAATCGTGCGAGTGGATGACATGCATTTTGAATCAATTTTCAGGGAGCTAACATTCTTGTTGATAATAAAGGATGCATTAAACTTGCAGATTTTGGTGCATCTAAACAAGTTGTTGAGCTGGTACGTGCACTTTGGTTCTAAATTCTAATGTTTGTTTGGCTGAGTTGTTCTGTTGCATTTTTTTCCCTTCTAATTGGAATTTGATTTCAGGCAACAATATCAGGGGCCAAGTCTATGAAGGGTACTCCATACTGGATGGCTCCTGAGGTCATTCTCCAGACTGGTCATAGTTTGTAAGGACGCTAAATACTATCTCAGCAATTGATTATTTTAAGCTGGCCTTTTCAGATGTCAATTTGTTTTATTATTTCGTGATTGCTCTATGGAAATGGATGATAATCTCTGGAAAAAGAGTAGAACTATAATTATAGAAAACATGTAGAAAAACCTTATGCTGAACTCTTCTCATGCTTCTCCACTTTTACTGGCCCTTTTAGATAGTTATGATCTGTTCACCACCAGGCATAGTTCCTTTTTGTTTATCATTTGGAGGATTGAACATTACTGATATTTTCCAGCTCGGCTGATATATGGAGTGTCGGATGTACAGTAATTGAGATGACCACTGGAAAACCTCCATGGAGCCAACAGTTCCAAGAGGTAATTTTCTGCTACTTTATTTTTTTTATGAGGAATATCCTTACGCAGACAGTCTTGGGTTGTTTTCTATCTTCGGGGAGGTGATATTCCATAATTTGCACTAAAGCACATTTTCCTCTAGGTTGCTGCTCTTTTCCATGTGGGGACAACAAAGTCTCATCCTCCAATTCCAGAGCATCTTTCTACTGAGGCGAAGGATTTTCTGTTGAAATGTCTGCAAAAGTACGCCAATATTCTCTCTCCCCATTTTAGTTTGAATTCAGTGTCCTAGATAAGTTACAACGCAGTTATTTTCTTTAAGTTTGGATTTTTTTTTCCTTTTTGATTTAAGGGCTTATTTATTTATATTTTTTTTTCACTTTGGTCTAACGCAGGGAACCTAATCTGAGGCCAGCTGCATCTGAGTTGCTTCAGGTTATAGAAATTTAAATCCTCTATTAACTTTATGTGAACATTGCTAACATTTTATTATTTATTTCATCTAGTTTTTTTGGCATATTAATGTATGACAGGCTCAAAATATCCAGGCCCTGGCCTGATCAAATTAAGAAAGTTGAAGTTACCCATTTCATAGTTTCCTAATTCTTAGACTATATTTAGAACATAAATTTGAAATTTTTTTTTTCTGGAAACGATTTCAATCAACTTAAAATTTTCACTATTTCTAAATCTGCACCACACTTTTCTTTTTTCTCTCTCAAACCTCAATCGAAAAAGATTCTCAATACGAATTGGAATCTCTTTTAAAATAACTTTTCAAACCAATGTTCCAAACACAAGTTACCGAATTCATAGTTACCCGTTTATGATTCCAGCAGTTAACTTTCATAGTTTAAGGGTATGTTTATCAGAATGAACATTAGTTTGGATGCTTATTTTCACTCTAGTTTTTCTCATTTTGTCAAGAATCCAATTCTGCTACACCTAATATACTTCTGCTGATAGAAAACTTGCTATAACCATTCTATCATGATTTCACTGGGCTTAACTTTTTCAATGTGCTAATTACTGCAGCATCCTTTGTAACTGGAGATAGTATGGAATCTTATAGTCTACTTTGTACTCCTGTCACGGTTAGTATGGTTGAACTGGGCTATTTGACCTGTATAATTGCGATTTTATTTTAAACTGGGCTATAATAATGAGATTTCTCTTGTTTGATTAGGAAAATTCAGAAATGCCGTCTCCATCATATGCCAAAAGCGCGGAAACCTTGTAATTTTTTTACCCTCCTGAGTTTACCCTCCGCAAATTACGAGGAAGTGTTTCCCCTGTTTATTGTTTGGCTTTTGACTTGGTAACCTTATTTTGGTTGCAGTAAAATGTCAAAGTGCTCCGACTCAACTGATATCTGTAACTTGGGTAGTCTGCAATTCTCAAATGTGTCTCCGGGGAAGTTGTTAGAAAGTCGATGTTATTGGAAGGGTAACAGCAGTGATGATGACATGTGTCGGATTGATGACAAAGACGATATTACAATGAGTGAAGTAAAGCTCAATTCTTCTTTGATTTCTGACTTTAAGTTAAACAGTGTTTTATGTTCTTGTGGTTTGGATATAGCTCCCAATAGTGGCAAAACTAGTAGTGTATTTTGATTTATTTATATATTTTTTTTGGCCCAGAGTTTTAACCCCATAAGTGAGCCGACTGATGACTGGGAGTGCAAATTAGACGGAAGTCCAGAACAACAGTGTAGAGAAATGAATTTGGAAACTGATCAAAAAACACATTTGGCTACTAGTTGCTCTGGAACTTTTAGTGACGGAGATAAAAACTTTTCATTTCCTTGTGGACCTTCACTTTCTGAAGATGATGATGAACTTACTGAATCAAAAATTAAAGCTTTCTTGGATGAGAAGGTATGTTTTCGGTTGGAGTCGAGAAAGATAACGAATACTTTACCAGGACCTATTTATAGTTTTTGCATGTGGATATTCATACACCTATTATATTTTCAAGCTGATACTTGCAAGAATGTCTGGTAGCCATATCTTGAGCCATGCACGGTTACCCATGTCATGTTGATACTTGCATGGCACAGCTACAATGAGGGGTGTTTTCACTAAATTCATTCTGATTTCTGAAACCTAAACGAAAATTAGTTTAGGTTTTCTAGTATTTGTGTTTTCTAGTGTGTTTTCGGTCGGAGTCGAGCAAGATAACGAATACTTTACCTGGACCTATTTATGGTTTTTGCATGTGGATATTCATACACCTATTATAATTTCATGCTTTCCATGAGCAGACATTCTTGGAATGTCTGGTGCTTTCCATGAGTCAGACATTCTTGGAATGTCCGGTAGCCATCTCTTAAGCCATGCACAGTTGCCCACGTCATGCTGATAATTGCATGGCACAGCTAAAATGAGGATTTTTTTTCTAGTATTTGTGTTTTCTCTAAATTCATTCTGATTTCTGAAACCTAAACGAAAATCAGGCTCTAGAGTTGAAGAAACTGCAAACGCCCTTGTATGAGGAGTTCTACAACAGCTTGAATGCAGCCGCCTCTCCTAGTTATGTTGAAAGCCCAGGTGATGAAGCTAGTCCAAGGTACTTGAAATTACCTCCCAAGAGCAGATCACCCTCTCGGGGTCCCATGGGTACTACATCTCCTGCAGTTGATGCTCTTAGTACCGGAAGTCCCGGGAGTAATGGTAGGCGTGTATCAAATATTTGTACTACAAGTGATCAAACGATTAGGGGCACCCCATCACCTCCGCGTAACGATTGGAAAGGGCTTTTAGTTGATTCTCAGCAGGAGCCAAGTAGTCCAAGGTTTGTTCTCGAGTTTCGGCTTCATAAGATTTGATGACGGTCTTTTTTGACTTTGCTGTGAAGTAATCTGGTATGACTTACGTGGTCCTTTTGCAGTCTTAGCTTTTCTGAGAGACAGAGAAAGTGGAAAGAAGAGCTTGACCAAGAGCTCGAGAGAAAGCGAGGTTGATAATTTCTTAATATTTTTTATTTAAGTTTTAAATAACAGCTAATTAAACTTGTGTCATGTAAAGGTTCTCATGAGTGAAATTGTTTGCAGAGATGATGCGGCAAGCAGGTGTGGGAGGAAAAACATCGTCGCCTAAAGATCGAGCATTAAATAGGCAGAGAGAGCGAACCAGGTTTGCGTCTCCTGGAAGCTGAGTTTGTGATTGATGTATCTAAGAGTGTTCTTGCCAGCCTTTCCATGGAGTTCATCAAAAAAGCTGCAGTTCCTGTGATAGTGGTAAGAATCACACCCACCGCAGTCAGTTTTCCAATCTCCACTTCGAAATGGCAGCGACGCAATGTCTCATTCAATTCAATTCCTCATTGTTCGTCCCAAAAAATGTCCTTGTTACATCGGAGGCCAATCTATCACAAGTGTGAAAGCATAATATAAATTTACTTGAGTTTGTCTGGGTGGTGGTTTTGAGATGGGGGTTTGTAATCCAGTGCATAAAGTTGTAATATTTATGTAGAATAATATGTGATTAGAAAAATACTACGAAATTTTATGCCACTTTTTCTGTGTGGTTTTGTCACATTACATCCCATTCTTGTGATTACATAATGGAATTTTCTCTCATTTGTGACTCCAATTTTTTTTAGGGGATTTGCAACGTGTTGATTTTGAGCACTTTGTTCCTCTATCTCCGGTTGTTTAGCAGAGTTCAACCTTTTCTTTCTTCTTTATTTCCTATCAATGGGAAAATTTTTATGTTCGTATTATTGCATTTTGCATATCTTTTTGCTGTTAATTTTTTTTTTTAATTTTGGAGAAATATCCATTACGTCAGAAATTTATTTTTGTCATAACATAAATAATGCGGGCAACTTCATGGATTGTTTTCTTATTTTACCAAAATTGTCTAACATAATCATCAAGAATCTAACCTTTTTCCTTGAAATAATGAGAAACAACGAAGAAAAAAGAAGTTCAATGGCATAATAACATGTGAATGAAAAATGGAATCCTAGTCATGGTTGAGTTTTATAGGACTTTCTCTTGGTATTGAGATATGTAAATTTGTAATCAAGTTTCTCGTGTAGAACTTGTTATTTAAACATCTTTTTAATATTTAATTTGTCCTAAAATTTCATTAATTTATTTTAAAGCTTCCATAGATTTTATAATATTTTCTATATTTCCACTGACATTATTTGTTTTCCCCGAAATCTCTGTGTTCATTTTCATCAATATCAAGGAAGACAGACGATGAGCGTTTTTTTGTTACAAAAAGAATCATGTTATTTCTTAAAAAATGTTGACAAATAGACGATGAAATGCAAAGCTTTTAAGATCCAAGATCCACCAGTTATTACTATAAGTAACCTTGGAATCTTGTACAAGAACACAAACCAATTCAAAAGGGATTACAAAGCTCACACCCAACACACTAAAAACAATAAGAATCATCAATCAACTATGGACATCGAGAAAATATCTGACCAAAAAAAAAAAAAAAAAAAAAAACCAGACCCCAAACTCAAATCCTCCGAGCAGATATTCCAATCGGAATCAAAGAAACAGGACGGTGTTTCAATCCGGTCATTGTTGTCATCCCATCGCTCTTGTGCACACTGCTCTTTCTGCTCTTCAGCGGAGACAGCGACACCAATCTGTTTGCCAATCTCGAAGGAGACAAAGAGCGGCGCAGCTTCGATGCAGTTGACATCTTCGGGGACTTCTTCGACAGACTGGTGGCTCCTGCCGGAGGAGACCGAGTACTCGCAGTAGCAACCAATGGTGGGCCCCTTATCTTCACCTGAAACTTTGAAGCCGAAGGTGGCGACTTGATCATGAACTTGTGCGGAGTAGTTATAGTCTGCGTGTTTCGCTTGACTCTCGCAATGACCGGAGACCTTGTCTTGCAAAAATTTTTCTGTTCCATTGAGTTGGTGGATGAAAACAGAGGATTTGGAAACAGGACAGTCTTTTTAGCCCATGGCTTATGCCTGGGAGAGACTCTGTTGGCCAGGTATCTGCTATTTTCTCTCTCGATTTCTCTTTTGTTCGGAGGCGAGATCTTGAAGTTGATTCTGGAGCGAGCCCGGCGGAGCGTCGGGGAGTTCGATTCGGGTCGAGTGGTGTGTGACTTGTTTTGCTTCTCCTTCTTCCTTCTGGCCCTGAGCTCGGTGTCTTCAAGTTTAGGCCTTTGTTTTCTCTGCTGTGTGACAGGAGTTTTCGGATCTTCTGGAGTGATTTTCTTGGCTTTGTGGGAAACTGCGGCAGCTATTTCTTTCGCAAATTGACTTGCTTGTAGGATTTCGCCGACTGTTTCTCCGACGAGCATGGCCGGTAATGACATTCGCCGCCATTCCCCTATATTAAAAATTAAGACTTTTCATTAACAAAAAAGCTAAATTATAGTTTATTTCGTATATTTCAACTTGGGGTGTACTAAAAATGTGAACACAAAAACTAATGTCTACTTTCTCCACATGATAAATTTGAGAGTCCAAAAATCTGAATTATTGGTTTTCCCCTTTTCTCAGAATCAAAGAAAAGGAAATCACTTTCTGAGAAACCAAACAAAAAGTACATGCTTACATGCGATGTACACAAAAAGAAGTCCCCAACTTTCTCAGAGACCAAACAGAGTGAAATGAACATAAAGAAAAAGAAATCACAAAATTTCCCAGAAACCAAATTGAAGGATCAGAGAGAGAGAGAGAGAGAGAGAGGTACCTCCAGAGTTCGCCGGAAACTTCCCCACCGGAGATTTCCTAGGGGCAGCATTTCTTAACCTTCAAAATTTACGAGAAAAACACAAGAACCCGTTTGAGTTAACAGACAAAACAACAACATTAACAACAACGAACAGCTCGAAACCTCATAATCTCATCATGAACAGAACAGAACAAACCCAGATGAGATTTATTTCATTTCACATCATCATTACCTAACAGACTCTTGCTTGCATCTTAGACTCGTCCTGAGATAGCCTCTGGTACTCCTGGGGCTCAGACTCACCCCCGCTATCACCTTCCTCCCTCCCGCAACCGTGTACTGTAGCTCCTGTAGTCGAGCCATGCACCGATCCACCTTCACACCAAAAAAGGAAAAAAAAAAAAAAAAAAGACAAAAGAAAAACCCATTATAGATTTGCCGACATTATAGATTTCTCCGAAGCTAAACAGAGCAAAAGGGAAAATTTTAATGGAGGAACGTAAGAAGAAAGTTCTACCTTTTGCACTGTTTCTCTCAGCAGAACTGGATTTAGAGCTGCCAACACGTTCCTCTGCTTCGGTGGGGTTCTCGCGACCATTTTTTCTTTTTTCTTTTTTTTTTTTTTTTTTTTTGTGTGGTTCTGAAAACTCTCTCTCTCTCTCTATCTCTCAATCTTGTTCTTGTTCTTGTCCTAGTTTCAGTTGGAAGTGAAAAGTCAAACAAAAGAGAAATCCGGAGTTTCTTTTTGTTTTTTTTTTTAATGTTTTTTTCTCCTTTTTTTTTTTGTTCCAACGGTCGAATTTATCCAAGGGGAAGCGCAATGCAAAACGGCTATCTTCTGTGTTTTTTCTGCTGAGGTACTTTTCGCTAATGCGTTCATCTTTTAAGGGCAACCGTTGGCCGCGAGACCCGATTTCTGATCCAACGGTCAAAAATATTTTGCCTGACTTTTTGATATTTTGGCGCAGCTGCAAATGCAATGACGACCTTCTAGAGCCGCTTAAATTTTGTCTTTTTTCGAACTTAGAGCCGCTTGAAATTGTATTAGCAATAATTATCATTATTTTCCCTATTAAAAAACAATAAATGGTAATAATTCCTTAAATCAACAATATTTTTTTTGATTATTCTCAATTTTACCCCTCCCTAAAACTTCAAGGTTATCTTTCATTGCACTCGAAATTTTAAAAACCTCTATTTTACCCCGTAAATTTTGATTTTGTCTCTTGTAATCATTTTATGAAGTTTAGTAGATTTTTATATTGTCAAGATTTTTATGAAAAATAAAAGAAAAAAAAAATCATGTAATCACACTTAACTCTCTCTTTTCCTTATGTTTTCAATGGTTATTCATGCTAGATGGGTTAAAGTAGGACTAACTCAAAATTTAAGAAGCAAAGTGAGAGTTCTATAAAATTAAGAAATTAAATTAGAATAATCCTAAAATTTAGGGATAGGAACAAGAATAATCCTTTTTTTTTACGCTTAAATTAACAATATAGTACTATCTTCTTCTTTTGCTTTTTTCCCCCAAAACAATGTTTAGAAGTGTCTTGGAATTGCCAACTTAATCCAAGCTTGAGTCTTGGTTTTTACATTCACCAAAGTAAAGTAGAAAATTTAAAGATGATCAAAGAAGCAAATGTGTACTAGGCATGTCTGTCAAGTTTTCTTTTATTTGTGAAGCAAACTACTACATGTATAATGATGAAACTTGGATTTCTTTTTTGGTGGAAAAGAAATGTACTAGCAAGAAAAGGGAAACAATTAGAAACCAATCTCACAGAAGATATGTATTACAGTATTAGTTCGTAAGCAAGAAGCATACAGCTTACTTCCAGTTAAAAAACATGAACACTTATGACAAGATCCTAAAGAATGTAATGTTTTCGATGTGTCGGATAATATGAACACTGATGCCATTGAATCGCTCTTGAATCAAAATAGAATACTGTCACTACATCTCAGACGACAATCGAGAAGGCAATAACGATGGCCTCCGATAAGCTTTCATTCCTCTGAACTTAAGTGGACTCCACACCACGGTTTTCTTTTGCAGCGCAATAGCCCCCGGATGGTGCCTTGGAAGGTTTGAACCAGCCAGTGCTGCTGGCGGGCTCCCCATGAACTTGCTGCTCCTTGCAGCAGCAATCGGTGTCATCTCTCCCATTCCTTTCAACTCGGGCAACGGGGAGAAGAGCCTTGAGTAACGTGCCTTCCGTGGATCTCTCACAAACGAGAGCCTACCTGTTCCTGCTGCTGCTGCACCCCCACCGTTCTTAAACCTTGATGCTGAAGTGTGTAGCGGCGTTGTCAGGTGACAACTTGGCTCCGGGCGAAGAGTAGCGATGGAGACTCGTCTCCTAGGCTTGATACCTAGTGTTGCGGTGGTATTTGTAGGGGGAGGCCTGACAGAAGCAACTGAAATCCGCCTTGCTTGAAAACGAGCTAGGTTTCCCATTTTGGGAATGTTTTCTTTGCCATCTGCTGCTGAAGTGAAGGGTTTAGTTTCCTTCAGAGTCAGTAAAGGAGACGGTGGGGGCAAGTGATTGGAAATTCTTTGCAGCGGCATCCTCATTCTAGAAGGCACCAGAGGCGGCTTTTTATCGTTCGCATTCTTCTGGGCTGCAAGTTTTAGACTTAGAGATGACACTGTTGAGGACGGAGCAGAAGCATTTGCTAAAGCTCTAGATTCCTGTTTGAGTCTGGTTTTCCTTTCCTCTGCTAATTGGTTCTCGAGGTCTCGAACCTGTTGAAGGAAAAAAAAATCCGAAATCATGAAAATCTCCACAAACTAGCTTAGATATGATATGCACTTAAATGTCATCGTATAAGGTTACCTTTTCTTGAAGATTTCGGCAGATTTGCTCCCGTGCCGCAAGCCTTAGCTGATAGGACTGCACACTTTCCTGTAGTTTTTTTGTTTCTTTCTCATCATGCTTTAACTTTTCGGCCTGCAGATTGAAAACGTTCGAGTTTCAATAACTAAAATCTGTGAAATAGAATGGGGTAAAGAGTGAATATGCTGTTGTGGACATACCATTTGCTTATACTTGAAGAGCTCGGAAACGTCAGCCTGTTTTCGAGCAGGTCCACTCTCGATTCCCCGAACTCGACTGGCAAAATTGAGGGAGCAAAGTGTTTCTCCTAGATCCGATGAACTTGGGCTAATTTGGACAAACATCAAGGTTTTGCAATCTCCTCCTGAAAATTCAAACTTTTGTCAGATCAATGCAGTAATATGGTGGGTTACAAATTCCTCACACGGAATTGTACACTGTACCACAATTCCTCACACGGAATTGTACACTGTACCACAATATAACATTTCGAACATAAACAAAGTTTTAAGTTCGCCAAAAAAAAAAAAAAAAAAAAAAAAAAAAAAGAAAAAGAAAAAAAAAGAGATCTCACCTAGAGAGCTCTGCAGCATATGGGTGAGCTTCGAGTTCCTGGTTTTTGACAAAATAGAGAAACGATAAGAGGTGCATGTTGATCAACACTAAAGTGTAAAAGGCCAACTTTACATGCATACACACGTGTATATGTAGAGAAAGAGAGAGATACCTGTAAGGAACGTGAGCGGATTTTGATGCAAGGGCAGATATAACATCTCCAAGGGCTGAAAGAGATTTATTTATAAACTGAGATTCCTTCAATCTTTCACCATCAACTTCAATTCTTCCGATACGCTCACTACCGGCCAAATCAACCAGCCAAAGGTGACTCCTTGTTCTTTGCCCATTTATTAGATTCTCCCCCTTAACAGTCACTCGCAACAAGCTATAACAGAAATGCTTCAATCATTACTGTTACTAAGAAATAGAAAATTAACAAGAAAATTAGAAATTACAAGCTGCTATAGTACCAGTGAGAACGACTACTAATTTCGTTGAGACTGGTGGATCCAACAGATCGGGCTCGGCTTCCAGACTTGAGCAGTTCCCAGACATCATCGGTCCCGAAAACACGAGCTTCCACTAGTCCAGGGACTTCCTGGGTTCCGTCCGCAGTTTGCTTTATTTCCAATCTGCATGCAAATAACAATCGTTAATAACCACAAAAGTCTCAACAGATGAGCGTTTTCATTATTTATTGGATTATGTTTCAAGGTTAGACACAAGCAAAGAGAAAAGAAATGCTATGTATGCGGCCCTCTGATTTTGATTTATGAGAACTCACTTCTTCGCTTGTTGGTTGCTATTTTCCACCAAGAGGTCCCTTATCTTCTCGTTATAAACCTCCAACATGCTAACAAACAATTCATATCTCACAACGCCACCTCTTTCTTCCGAAACACGAAAAAGCTCCTCCACTGTCCTGTAATTAACTCCTCTCTTTTCTGGTGTTCCCTCCATTGTAAATGTCTTACCAGTTCCGGTTTGTCCATATGCAAATATGCATACATTGTAACCATCCAATACCGAAGTCACAATAGGTTTTGTTTGGGCAAAAACAGCCTCTGCATTGTTTTAATGACGAAAAGTTTAAATCAGAAAATTATTTTTAAAAAAAATAGTTAATACACAAGATCACAATCGGTGCAAGTGCAAAAGTACCTTGATCGTCCTCGGGTCTAAACACATGGTCAAACTTGAATTGCTTTTTTGTAGAATCAGAGCAATGGACCTGAAGCTCATTATCTACAGACGAGTCAAACTCAATCACAGATTTATACCCATTAGCAATTTCGTTTTGGTTTAACGGTCTACATCTGCAGAAGACCCTGATGTTGCCTTTAAGCTCTATCACTTCATTGTAAAGCTGCTTCCTCTCAGAAGACTCCTTGATGTGCTCTTTCTTTAAAATTTCATATGATTTCTTTAAAAGCTCATTTTCAGTACCTAAAGTTAACAGAGTAAAATTAGCAAGATAAACAATCAAAAACAAAGACACTAGAATTAAGATAATATGATCAACTTATCAGCAGTCAAGACTTACTGAGAAGCTGAAGAGTGTTTACAACTTCAGGGTCCGGAAAGGAACTTATCGCAAGCTTAACTTGATCAGACAGGGTGGCGTGTTCCTTCTTCAAATCCTGAAACAGTCATAAACAATATGTAGTTTTACTTGATAATTGTATAATTTCTGTCTCTAATTGGCTCACAGTAGACCATGTACCAAACACCTGTTAAATCAAATATTGTCGGATATAATAATCAAAATATACCTGAACTCTGGCGCTCAAATTGATAACTTTCTGCAATATTGGAAGGGTCTGCTCCTCATCTGGAGATGAATCTTGGATTCCATTAGACAAGGTCGTTTCATCAGTCAATTCAGAGTCTCCCTCGAATTTATCTGAAGCAACATCTAGATCCATTTGTAAACAATTATCGCATGGAGGAAAATGAAAGATAAAGTTCTTCGTCTTTAGGAGAGAGAGACACTAGAATGGATTATGGAATCATCTATGTGTATTTATATGCACATTGCCAATTATTCATAATGAACAGAAACAGTTCATTTGCTAGTTTTCAATTGTTTCGGTTCAAGACCAAGTGGAAAGAATATAGGTCAAAACTTTTTCTTTACCATATTTCAGCAACCAAACATGGGGCTCGGGGACGCGGGGCTCATAATCTTGAGTTAATGAAAATCATAAGCTAGAAAAAATCTATATACGTGTGTGTATGTGTGTATATATATATATATGTATGTATGTAAATGCTGAAATCAATTGTCAAAATTGCCCAAAAAGACAGAACTCTAAACTTGAACTGACATAAAGAAGGAAAAAGAAAAAAAAGGGTAAATTGCTTGGTTGGTTCCTAAACTTTTACTTTTGTGCAAGTTTGGTACCGGAACCTTTTTTCGAACCTGAAGTGCTCCTGAACTATAAAAATGTTGCTACAATAGTCTTTACGTTAATTATTGGATGAAATGCGTTAATTAGCTTCATTTTTGATAATATTATAATGGATTTCATTTGGAAATTAACAGAAATGGCTTTTGTAGTACATTTTAATAGTTTAAGGGCATTCAATATTTTTTTTTTTTTTCGTAACAGGAATGATTATAAACTATTAAAAATATTGTTACAGTAGTTCTTTTATTTATTTTTGGATAGAATATGTAGTTAGCACCACTTTTTGACTAAATTACTAACATATTCCATCCAAAAATTAATGGAAAGGATTATTATAGCAACATCTTAAAAGTTTAGAGGCATTCTAGCTATGAAAAAAAGTTCAAAGACCAAAATAACACAAAGTTAGAAGTTTTGGGACTAAATGAGCAATTTACCAAAAAAAAAAAAAAACTTGATTTCTTTAATAATTTCTTAAAGCCGTCAAACTAAAAACAAACCGAAGTTTTTGTCAAAACTGAAACATGAAATGTAAAATTAAATTGAACAACCGCGACCGATATTCATAGGTTTCATTTTCTAGGGTTTGATCATGGAACATCCGAGCCTCAATTCAACAATTTCGCATATTTGAATGAATTGAAAATTCACAACCAAAGAAAAAAAAAACCTAATTCGCAATTTGAAAACAAAGGAAAACAGACAAACAAGATGGAAATTATCAGAAATCGAAAGAGCCTATGAGAAAGCAAACCTCTTCCAAGGACGATCGAAAGCTGGGAATCTTGATTGGGAGAAACTCCGCTCTCGTCGGAAAGAATTTCCACCGTTTGATCTGAAGAAAAAACGATTCGAATTCAAAGTAAAGAAACACGGCACTGAAATCAAACACAGAAAAAGAAAAAGAAGAAGAAGGGAGTAGTGGAATTACCGTCCATGGCTATCGAAATGGAGAGCAAGATTCTGAATTTCTGCGAGTAGGGAGAGAGAGAGAGAGATTGAAGAGGAAGGAGAAGATCTTTGAGAGAACTAGAGAGAGGAGAGAGGAGAGAGGAGAGAGGAAGTGGAGAGAGAGAGTGGCGGTATTCGTTTAAAGGGGGTGAAGTAACCAGAGACAGAGAGGTGTTTTGATTGGATTCAAGTTTGAATTGAGTGATTTTCACCCGTTCGATTCGACTTGAACGAGCTCTCTCTCTCTAACGGCTATATTCTAAAGACCCCAAAAAAAAAAAAAAAGGTCTGGAGCGTTTTATTTGTAAACGTTACGCAACGTCGTCTTTTAACACATTCTCGGGTTATTGAAGACGCTGTCGTTTTCTTCGGAGTCCGTCGTTTTGGAAAATTGTCGTTTGAAAAGACATTTTCATTCTCAGAAGGATATCGTTTTTTCCAACGAAAAATTTCTATAATCATCCCTTAAAACGATGATAATAATTATAATTACAGGGTTGTTTGGTGCAAATATCTAATCATAAACTATAATTTAATTTTTATTTTTTTATTTTTCTAAAATATCAACTTCAATTTTACTATTTATATAGTTTTGTAACTTGAACTTTTCATAATTTATTATATAAGTCTAAATAAGATGATTTATTTTTAAAATTACATTAAATTTCGAGATAAACAAAATAAATTTCACATTAATTTTTTTTTCCAAAACGTTTTAAGTTTTTTATTTTTTAACTCCAACAATTCAAATACCTCACAAATATCCCATTTAATTCAAACTCAAATATTACAATTCAAACCTCAATATTAAACGCATACTATGTTTCATGTTATCATTTGCTAATAAACTTTCAGACATTTAAAAAAAATCCTTTATAAAAATACTAGAACTTAGAAGGAGAAAGATTGTCGTGGGATGGGAGAGATTAGGATTAACTTTTCCAGGGGAAAAAAAAAAACCTTAGCCTGGTCGATTTTATTTCTTATGTTCATTAATTTTGAATACTTATTATTTACATGTGACTTGCACATCACTGTCTAAGGAGGACATTACTATTTATTAGTTTTCTTTTAATAGAAGGATATGTGATGACCTCATCATTTCTATATTATTTATGTTTTTTTATTTAGTTTAAATACAAATTTATTTTAAAATTTAGGTTCAAATTTTAAAATAAATTTATAATAAAATTAATTAAAAATAATAAGTAATGTCCTTCTTAGACTGTTATGTCAAAAACCGATCGAAATTTAAAGAAAAATGTCATTAATTCTTCATGAATTATTTATTATTGTCAACATGTCTCTTGAATTATGAAATGTATTTGTTATACCATTTGAACTCTAACACGTGTGTCAAATTATCCTTTCTGTTAGTTTTTATTAGTTTTTCATTATTTTTAATATTAGAATGCCTCTTAAACTTTACATTTGTGTCAAATTATTAATGATTTTTAATTTCTATCAAGATGGGCCCTAATTTTAATTTTTGTTTAAACTACTCCTGATTTTTAATATTTATGTCAAACTGTTTAACTATCTTATTTCAATTATTTGTATAATTATCTAATAATTATTATAAGGTAAAAAAAATTATTCACAAATAAAAGGTTAATGATCAAATCATAATTTTGTTATAATTTATAATTTATTATTTATTATTTTTCGAATTAACCCACTTGTTACCGTTGCAGAAAAAGACGAGGGCGTATTCTTACTGAACCGTAACGTGGCGATTATGATTCTCATCATCTAGAAAAACAAGAAGAGAGAGAAGGAAATTAAAATAAATAAATAAATAAATAAAAACAAAAATCAAGTTCCAAAGATGAGGCAGTAGAGTGGCAGCAGAGAAAGCAAGGAAGCTAAAAAACAAGTTCAAAAATGGCTTCCACATACCCATGTAGCCATTTCTGCTGCTCCTCAAACTCAACATCCACAACCACCACCACTCGCTTTTCCTTATCCTTTTGTGGCTCTCTCCTCGCCACTCATTCACTCACCAGAGCCTGCTCTCGATCCAGACTTCGCGCCAAGTTCGAGAAATTCCAGGGCGATCCTCCACTAGATAATCTCCAAGACACCACTCCTTCTTCTTCTTCTTCTTCTCAAGCGGTTCAGGAAGAGGAGGAAAAAGAAGAAGATGACAGGTAATTTTTTTAGTGTCCAACTTATCTGGGCAGTTCTTCTTTCTGGGTTTTAAGCTTGATTTAGCATATATATATATATATATATATGTTGCATGTTTGTGTTTGGATTGATTGTTATAAGAGGAGAAATTTTGTATATGGAAGGGAAATTGGTGGTACCCTTTTGATGTTTCTTTTGAATTTGAGAAATTTAGGCAGAATCGAAGAAATTCTGTTGTGTTGTTAAGCCTATGAAGCCAGTTTGTTTAGTTGTTTCGTCCAAAGAGTTTTTGGTGATTTTTAAGTGTTTGACTTATCTGAGCAGTTCTTCTTTCTGGGTTTAAAGGTTGATTTAGCCAGTAATTTTTTCTTTTTATGAATGTTTGTGGTTGGATTGTTATAAGAAGGAGAGATTTAATAAATGGAAGGGAAAGTGGTGGTAACTTTCTGATGGTTCTTGGTGAATTTGAGAAATTTAGGTGGAACTGAATAATTCAGTTGTGTTGAGAAGCATTATGAAGCACAAGTTTGTTTTGATAATTTTACAACTTATTTGTTTTCATGTGATAAAAAGGAGAGCTTTATGCTATAAATTCTGTTATAATGACGTAGTTTCTTAATCTGACATGATTTTGATGGGATTTGACCTTTAAAAACGGTGTCCTAGACTCGTAGTTATAGGATACAAAATGAATTCTCTTTGGCAAAGATCGAGTAACTTGGGATTTAGATAAGTAGATAGTGCTTCAAATGGTGTTGCTTGAGGTTGAATTATTTGGTTTTGGATTGGGGAAAGTGAAAGGAAAGACTATCACCTGTTTGGCAGAAATTTTGCTTTTGCCTTTAGTTGGTAGAAGACTAATGTCTAATGTGATTGATTTTGTACTTCAGCTGCTTGCCTTCTGACTTGGAGGGGGCTGTCCGGCAATCTGGCCAAGCAAGTGCATTATTTGTGTCTTCTGGAGGAATGAGAGCCATAGTACGTGCCAAAGGAAAATGTAAAATCTTATTGATGTAGATTATTTTGAATCACTTTGGGTGCTTTTGTTTGCTTCATTTTCATTGGGACAAAAAAGAAAAACTTTTTAAGTTCTTAAATAATGATATTAGAGTGGAATTGTAACTTTAGATGCATAAACATCAAATTCTGATCCAACAGAGATATTCCAAACCAATGTAAAAACTTTTAGTGAAGGATATACTTGGTTGGTTCTGCTAGTGCTACTTGCTTGTCAAAAGAAGAACAAAGTACTTATCTTTTCCATTCAAGGGGACAAAAAATAAGTTAAAGATCTTTGCCAGATAAAACTGTTCAAGGGAGAAATTGTTCATCTCACTCGGTTGAAAAATTTGCAAATATGAAAAATTAGAAAGGAAAATTGTTGGCAAAAGATTGCATAATTCATTGTTGGCAAAAGATTGCATAATCTCCTGCTGAGTTGATCATTTCTCTATTTCATTTGCTCGTTTGCTCGCTGTTTTCATTCTAGTAAACTAATTTAAAATATTCCAGGTTGAGCTCCTGATCCCCCAGCTGCAGTTTCTAGATGATGAAGGTGCACAAGCTCAGCTCTGGGAGCTTTCAAGAATTTTCTGGAAACACTTATTGAAGAAACTGGATGTCAGGTTACTTAAAAGAATCTAAAGTCTTCTGCGTTTGGAATTTCTCTTAGGACTAGTTTGAATCATAGTAGAATCGCTCAATAAAAGAGTATAATTGCACGCCTTTCTCCTTCATGCAAGAAAGAAACCTGTTTTATGAAATTAATACTTGCTTAAAACAGTTATAATGTCCTAATGGTTTTTTCTTTTCATTTATGCTAATATCTTACTTTTTTGTTCTTTTATTTATTTAACATATAGTTTAAATTTCTTTAAACTTGAAAATTTCAGAAAGTTCGAGCCATTTTTCCGGATGCTGGTGCCTCCGCACTTCTACAGTATAGGTGGAAAGATGCTGCTTTTGGATTCTCCAGGTATTCTAATATCGTTCGCTCAAATTTCCATTTATGTGGTTTGCCATCCTTTTCAAGTCAATCTTGCGCTACATTTTTAAGAAGTCTAGTTCATAAAGGCTATCCAAGTCTATTGCTTTGTACGTTCATTTCATCCCCTCATGTCTTATGGGGCTTTTGTGTCCCTTTTAATTCAGCTTAAGCGACCGGAAGCCTGTCGAGAGTGAAGACGAAATTGTGGTTATGGTTGTTCCTGATTATCAGATGCTGGGATATGTAGAAAAGATTGCATCTCAACTCTCTGATGATCCGGTAACAGTCTGTCATCTTCATCTTCTGTCAATTATGTTTATAGCATTAGCAAGGTTCCATCGGTTAAATGCTGGCGACTTCAATGTTGTCTAGAAATTTAAGACGGATATTTTACTTGAAAAGATCAGTGTTCAAAATATTTCCTTGTATCTCTGCAGCCAAGGCCTCTCATCATGTGGAACCCACGCCTCATTAGTGAAGATGTTGGCGTTGGGTTCAATGTTCGGAAGTTACGACGCTACTTTCTTAGGTAAACTTTGCAAACTCTCTCCCCCCTTATTTGTTTTTCTGTTTTTCCAATTTGTACTTTGAAAATTGATTTTGCATGCCTACTGGATATAAGCATTACCATTTATCACCAGTGTTGATGGTTACCGCAAACACAGAAGTGTAATCCTGGCATTCTTTTAGTATGCCGATCGTTTTCGATGAGGTCTATACATACATACATATATATATAAATATATATAGAAGTTTTACTAATCACACAATTCTAACACATTGGTTTTGCAGCACATTTACAACAGTATACTCGATGAGGCCGATGCCAACTGGTGCTGTATTCAGATGTTATCCAGGGTAAGGGCTTCGTACCATACTTTCGGACTCATTAAAGTATTTTAACACCAAAACATAACTCCTCAGGTTGATTAACTTTGTCTCTGGTTTTTTTTTGTGCCCATCTTTAATTAGATTATGGAAGGTGTTCTATGATGATAAGGATAGACCAAACAGATATCTTCTTGCCCGAGAACTTGTTACACGTCCTGATGCTGAAGAACTTGAGGTTTGTTGCTACTAAAAGTTTCACAACTCTTCAAATCGATCATTTTAACATGCTTAAAAAGAAGATATCCAGTGTGTATGAAGTTGTTGACCCTAAATAACCAAGGATTTATTTTTTTTTTTTTGGCTGCAGATTATATTTGGCAATGTAGAAGAAAATTCAGAGGGCCCTTCTTTCTTTGACAAAGCAGCAGGCATCTTCTCTTCGCTAAATCGATTCATGAGGGTGATTTCAAAATAAGCTTATGTACAATATCCAAAAAAAAAAAAAAAGTCATGAGCTGTGACTTTTAAGCTTATATAACTTCTCTCTGTCGATTTGTACGATGTATCCCACATTGTCTTCAAGTAATGCAAAAGATGTGTTTTGCTGGAACCAAGTCATGTTTGCTTCTACTCTCTCTACTTGTGCTTAAATGATCCAAAATTTGACTATACTCACTGGTAGACCGACCGAGACGAGTACAGTTTAAATGCGTAATCGCCAAAAGTTTCATGTAAGGCATCCGATCCATCATTCAATTTTGTTTCCTCTTTTCACAACAATTTAGCATTCACAAAAAGAGTAAAAAAGGGTAAAAAGAGTTTGAGAGGTGAGATACATATTTATAGCACTTAAAAAAGGGTGAAAAGAGTTTCTAATGACATTAAATACCTCCAAGAGGAACAACATATACAGACTTATCTCTGTCAGATGGGAGGAAGGATGACCCTGGCATTGAAGCAAAGCATTCAGCTTCTCTCGTCCATCATCTCTGGTTAATGAATTCCAAACAGGCGCATCATTGCTGATCAGCTATATACACAAATTCTATAAACATTGCTCCGTGGACCTATAGCCTAGATGTTGTGTTTTATAAGTATCTCAGACGTCAAAACCAATCGACATTTTTTGTTGATGCTTTGGGTTGCTTCTTTGGCTTATGATACCGATTGTTTTCATACTTGGCTTTGACTATGAGACTGTACAGCAAATCTGCCTCGGCTGAACTATCAAAAGGCACGTCCAAAATGCTGCAAGATCAAGAAACAAAACCCGGGGAAAAAAAAAAAAAAAGTTAAGGGGGTATATGAAATAGATCAAAGCGAAAGAAACTGAAAAAGGAACAAGAATAATAGTCTCTATCTCTAGTTTGCAAACAATCAAAGAAAGTAAAAGCTGAGCAATCCATAGTCTAACTATGCGGAAGAAAAACCGTGGAAGTGGCTGCAGGTCTTAGCCTTCCGACCTCCAATATTAAGGTCCAAAGTTGAAATCTCCCACGGACAAATTCAGTTTAAAAAAAAAAAAAAAAAAGGACACGCATAATCACCTCTCAAGCAACTCCTGAAGAATAATTCTCTGGGAAGGTGTAACGTAGTGAATACAACTTCTCGGGCACTGCCCAACAGCAATCTGAACTTGGTAATCTTCACCATGTCCTAATTCCATACAAAGCGGGGCAAAAAAATCATAAAATAACTATGATACTACTACATGCAGAAACGGATATGGAAAAAGGACTCAGCGGGGAATTAACGAACCTTGAGAAGTTGCTCTTGCAGTTCCAGTCGAAGCAAACGTGAAGGCATGAGGAGCTGTTCCTACACATGAATACGGGCAACCTACATACATAGCAGAGAAAGTGTATGAAAAAACGAGTGATTTCCGAAATATCTTTATTACTAGTTCATTACTTCACAAAATGCCGAACATTATCAGAGACGAGTATCTCACTACCTTTCCCAACACAAACAGCCTCATTCACGAAGACATCGAATGCTTCACATTCCGGATTCTCAAAAGGGTCTAAGCATTCACTACGCAGAAAATAACCAAACGTGAGCATTGCTTTATATATCTCACAATCAAACAAAAAAACCAACTATTGTCCATGAAAGCATAGAATTGTAACACCAAAATCTAGATTTTATTATAATCAAAGCTTACCTTTCAATGATCTCCATTCGGCTACAATTCGATAACATCTGCAGTACATTTTATCAGAACCATTTTCAGTTTTCACCCTTTCTCATTAATACCAACATACTGATAAACATAGCCACGAGCAACAAACTAATTGCTCGGAAGCTAACACCAAAAAATGAGTTTTTTTTTGTTTTTTTTTGGCACTACTTTTTTAAAATGTTATAAATAGTATTGCTTTTTATTATCTCTACACATAAGTGATTGTATATTGTCACAAATAATTATAGAATGCACCATAATTAACCGTTGGTAATTAATATAATTACAAAATAATCAAAATCAGTGTTATGCTTGATATCTTTTTTTCTTTTTTTTTTTTTCAGTGCCTAAAGAAAAGACTAACCCACAAAATGATTTCTTTCACCTTTCTCTAAAATAAAATTTAAAAAATATCTACTTAGCGGCAAAATTTCTCTACTTAACCCAACTTAATTCCAGAATCCGAATTCATAATTTCATTTGTTGGAATGGGAAAACAAATAATAAAATAATAAAAAAATCAATTCCAACCAAATAAGTAAATAAATAATTAAATTAAATAAAAATTTGACGAATAAAGTACTATCGTAGCCTGATGACAGCCGAATATCGATCAGAGCTTTCCGTTTTTCACATCACCATCCTACTCTAGGGTGAAGAATTGCTTCACCTATTTCACCAAAAAAAAAAAAAGCAATAACAATAAAAAATAGATTATTAACTGAACTAACCAAAAAAAAAATAGATTATTACGAACTGAACCGAAAAGAAAACAGTAGAGGTAATTAAAAAAAATAAAGAAATGGAAAAGAAAAATAGAAGAAAAAGAAAGGGACTTTGGCGCGGAAAGCGGCTTTGAGGTGGGCGGAAGAGCAGGAGGGGTGGACTCCGAGGACGGCGTAAGCGGAGGAAGCGCTGGAGAGAGGAGAATCTGAATCGCCACCGTCTTCGCTGAGCTGGCTTCGAGTCTTCACTGTGAAGCTGTGATTCTTGTTGTGGTTGCGAGATCTAAAGGTGAAGAAGGCTCTTCGAACCGGAGCAACTGTAGGGCTCCAACTGTAGAGAGACAAGCCCTCCATTTCTATCTCTGGAGCTCTCTGCGACTGCCAATGGTGTGGTGGTTAAATTTTACCCCTGCCCGGGGGGTAGTTTATTCAGTTGCAAAGGTGCTCTTTTTTCTTTTCTTTTCTTTTCTTTTTTTTTTTCCCCGAATATATTTGAAATGTTTTTATTGTGTGTGTGTGTTTTTTTCTTTTATTTATTGGTTTATTTTATTTTTTTGTGTGTGTGTGTGTTTTTTAATTGAGATATTTGAATCTATATTTTAGAATGAGTTAATTGTGAGATTACGTAAAACTATGACAACAATCACTTGTGTTTTGTGTGTCTCAATTTTTTTTCTTTTCCTTTTTTATTATTTCTTTAAAGTAGGGTATTTTTTTTAAAACTCATCTACATAAAAAAAACCGGTATGCTATAATTATTTTTACTTTTTTCTTTTTTTTTAAGATAAAATTTCATTCAACTAAAGTATAGGATTTTTTTTTTCTTTTTTTAGTACCAAGTGAATTCATTCTTGGGGGTAATTTTTTCTCGGCAAATTGTAACAAATAATATATTTTTTAGGTACATTTGACGTTTATAGCATGTTTTTTTTAAAGATGATAAGTTATATAATTTATTTATGGTAAATCCTTAGACTTCTTTAGATTTTTAAAAAATATTGGATTTATGATTAGTTTTTAATAATAAATTTATGTATATAGTTTCAAGTTAGAGGGAGAGAAGAGAAAGAATGTTTAAAATTTTATATTATAATTTACTATTATTCTTTTCAAAAATATTATTTTACTCCCTCCCCCTCCCCCTCTTTTTTTCAACCAGGGGAAATAAAGAAAAGTGAAAGATTTTTTTTAGCAAGATAATATTAATAATTATTAGGAAAATTATCTAAATTTTATTTTAAAAATATCACTTCTTATTTTATATTTTAAGAATGCCACAATAATCTCCCACCAACATAGACACTATTGTTAAAGAGAGAAGACAGAACCTTTCATAAATGTAACTCTTTTTCTATTACTTCTAAGTTTTTAATGAAATTAGTTAATTTCCATCCACTAAGTTTAGAATAAAGAATCTTCTTTTATGGTTTACAAATTTGGAAGTTGACATAAATCACTATTTCTTAAAAAGAAATATATGCACACACACACAACACGAACATAGCCGTTTCCAATAGTATTTGATAATTTCGAACTTCTATTTGAGTTTTCCTAGTTTTTTTTTTTTTTTAATAATGTTCAAGAATGTTATTTTCCCATTAGTTGAAAAACAAATGCGATAGGAACTAGTATTTTATAATGGAAGAATTCTTGTTTTTTTTTTTCCCTTTTTGTAAATTTCCCTCATACACATCTGAATAGTAAAATATTAAATCACACATTATCCTACTACTCTGTCGCATACTTATAAATGTTATAAATTTCCAATAGAAGTGACACGAAAAGTGTCCTAAAGCTGTTCAACAGAGCTAGTTATATGCATCCCATCCAAGAAAACTTAATGTAAATAATTATTGCTTTTGCTTAAAATTAATTTAAAAAAAAAAAAGAAAGAAAGACAAACACCTTGAAAAAAGATTCAAAATCCATATTTCCAAATGTTGAGCAACATAGCACAAAGAGACATGAGGTTTCTTAGGTTGTTGCAGTGCATTTAATCTACACCAATATTGCAGCATTTTGAAGCCTCACATTACAAATGATCCTAACTGCCTCTCTTCATGTTTCATCCACAACTAGTATCTTTTTGATGGCAGAAATACCACCCATATTGAGCATCCAAGCCTCTCTACATTACCAACTGACCCTCCTAACCTTGTCTGCCTCTTCAGTGTTTCATCCACAAACTTCCAATATCTTGTTTGGATGGCAAGAAAATACCCATTTCCTCATATCGAGCCCATCCGAAAACATGCCATTCGTCGGTCTTTTCCGTGTTATCATCTCGAGCAGAACTACCCCAAAGCTGTACATCTCCCCTTTGGCTGTTACCTCAGTTCCCCGTCCATATTCTGTTTTGCAAGTAACCGAAATTTTATGAGCTTAATCAAATTCATATTGCCAAACACATACTTAAGAAAGGAAATAAATATTTGGGCAAAACTATGGCACAACTAGACATATGTATATATATATAGATACTCCTCTTCTCGCGGAATCCCCTTTCTCCTCTGACCATTTACTTAGAGTTTCCATTATGTATTCCTAATTATTTTTGTATTTTTATCGTTGTACCATACAAGCAATTTATCAGGGGTTGGATGATGGAAAAATCTATATGAACCATTGAAATCTAAGCTGTTTTTCTCTGTGACAACGAAAAATGTCAAATGATTGAAATATTTTTTTGAACCATCACCCGACGTTGTAAAAGCGTTGCACGGTTAGAAATAGAATTGAGTGGTTGTACTGCGGTGTGGTGTTTGTTTTTGCATTTTTACAAACTGTTGATGTGAAAAAATTGACTTCATACCTGGGGGAATATAGCCAACCGAGCCTCTTAGAAAATCTGTTGTGCTAGTCTGTTCATTTGTTGTGTCTAGAAGCAGCTTCCCGATACCGAAATCAGCTATATGAGCCACCATTTCATCGTCAAGAAGCACGTTTTGCGGTTTCAGATCGCAGTGCACAACTGGAGTTGGACAACCCTCTTGAAGATACTGCAAGCCATTAGCAGCATCTATGGCTATTGATAACCTTTCCTTCAACTCACTAGTCTCTTCTTCCTCGGACCCGCCAGGATACAAATGCTGCTCCAAGTTCCCGTTCGGCATGAAATCGAGAACGAGAGCCTTGAACTGCGGAGTCCAGGCTGATCCCAACAGTCCAACCAGATTTCTGTGCCTAATCTGGGACAGTATCTTGAACTCCCTCTTTAAGCTTTTGTAACTCCTACCTGATTCTTCATTAAGAACCTTAACCGCAACAGTAGTGCTTCCATCATCCATCGTCGCCTTGTAGACCGACCCAAAGCTCCCTCTACCAAGAAGATTAGCCTCATTGAACTCGTCCGTGGCAACTTCAAGTTCTCGTTCGGTGTAAATTCGACTCCCGGGAATGGTTGGAAGTGTTGTTTGCATTACAACTTGTTTCTTATACTTTTCTTTCAAGAAAAAGTACCAAACAACGAAAGCAACCGACACGAAAACGAAACAACTCAGTACAACTGCTAAGATCACATGGAGCAAAACCATGTTGTTTTTCTTGTGTTTTCGGCGCTGAATTTTACATGGTGGAAGCCCCATCTTCGAAGAGCCGCCACACAACCCCATATTTCCGACGAACGAGCTTCTATTGAAAGAACTAAAATTCCCATTATTTGGAACTTGTCCTGATAATCTGTTGTAGGATACGTTAAGACTTCGGAGCATGCGATTGTGTCCAATCCAGGACGGAATGGTGCCATTTAGTTGATTGCGATTCAAGTCGAGAACTTCAAGATCCGTGATTCGTTTCATCGAATCCGGAATGGGCCCTTGAAGCATGTTGTTGGAGAAGTTCAGATACAGCAAAGCAATGCAACTTCCGATCGAGCTCGGTATGACACCGGAGAAGTTATTCTTGGACAAGTCAATTGACTCTAGAGATACTAGCTTTCCGATAGTTTCCGGTATGCGTCCTTCGAAATTGTTATTCGACAGGTTAAGTGAGAGAGCTAAGTTCGAAAAAGATCCAATTTGTGGCGGAACAGACCCTCGGAAGCCATTGTAAGATAAATCAAGCAACATCAAAAGAGAACACTGTGTGAGCTCAATAGGAAAATCTCCTGATAGTCTATTATGAGACAAGTAGAGGTACCTAAACTGCCGGAGAGTACAAAGAGAAGACGGGACTGACCCGGTGAGCAAATTTGTATTAAGATCCAGTAATCCAAGATTAGTCATCATCCCGATGTCATCCGGAATCTCCCCGCGTAACCTGTTTTTCCCCAAGCTCAGCCTTTGCAGGCTTTTGAGCTTGCCGAGGGCTGCAGGAAGCTGCCCGTTGACAACGTTGTTCCACAAGTCGATGTCGACTAGGCCGCTCAAGTTTCCGATGCTCTCTGGTATGCGTCCCGTTACGCTGTTATCCCTTATGTTCAAGTAGTAGAGCTCTTTTGACAGACCACCGAAAGAATCTGGCAGCTTTCCCACGAACAAACACGACGCCAAGTGCAATTTCTTTAGACGCGAACAGTTTGTGAGAGCGGTTAAGAAACTGAGAGAAGAATTATCCGAGCCACTTATCAGGTCATTGGAATGAAGGTAAAGAATCTCAAGCTTATACAGCATCCCCAATTCTTTCGGAACTTCGCCTTTCAGTTTGTTTATGCTTAAATCGAGTAAAGTCAGCTGAGAAAGATTGGAGAGTGTCACCGGAATTTTCCCTGAAAACTTGTTTATTGACAGTTACACCTTCTGTAAGTTTTGCAGCTTGGAACCCAACTCGAGCGGGATTTCTCCGCTTAACCGGTTATCGATCAGCGAGATCTCACGCAACGCCGTGCAGTTACTTAACGCTGAAGGTATTGACCCTTCGAGATAGTTCACATGAAAATACAAAATCTCCAACTTCTTCAATGCTCCAAGCTCTGGTGGGATTTTCCCTCTAAAGTAGTTGAAAGAAAGTTCTAATCGGGTCAGTTCCGTCAAGTTTGACAAAAACGACGGAATCGAACTCGTGAAGATGTTGTAAGTGATCGAAAAGTGTGTCAAGTTCTTCATCAGCCCAATTTCCTCAGGAATCCCAGAGAGATGGTTGACATCCAAGTACATGAATTTCAATCTTTGACAACCTTGTAACGAACCGGGATTATACCTTGAAGCTTGTTTTCGGTCAGGTTGAGATGTACTAGTTCCGAAAGTTCACCGAACGACGCTGGGATTTCTCCATGGAAGGCATTGCCGGGCAATGAAAGATTGGTGAGAAGAGAGAGATTGGAGAGAAATGGTGACAAACTGCCTTGCAATCTCATGTTCGCGAGTTCGAGAGCGACAACCCGATTCGCGACGTGTTCGTGGCACGTAACTCCGGTCCAGTTGCAGAACGGATTCGCCTCATTCCAGGCTTGGAGATGACCATCTGGATCACTTGCAATGGCGCTCTTGAACTTGAGAAGTGCTTGGCAGTCACTGTAGTTGTCACAGATAAATGTGGAACTACATTGGACACCAAGTAAGGAAAGGTACAAACACAATATCTTCGTCATTACACACTTCTTATCATAACCCATTTCTCACCCTCTCTCTCTCTCTGGATTTTGAATATAGTATGTTGTATAGAAGGTTTGAAGTCTTAAGTAGCATTGAGAAAAGTCATTGGATCAATCTCATCTAATCGTTGATCCGTCCCTCAAATTCTAAGAACTCTCACTTTGTTTCTATACTTTAAATAAATTCCACTTAATCTTTTCTATTCGGAAAAAAGAATGAATTTAGTGCAATCACCTGATTTTGTTTTTTGTTTTTTTTTTGTTACTATCTTTTTTTTTTTTTTTCCATTTTCTTTTAACATAAAATATAACAAAGACATTAAGTGTGACTAATTCAAATTTCAAAAAGCAAAGTGATAGATTTTCCCCATTTGGCACAGTCAATTGGTGGCATTTAGACTAGAATGATCCATCCAAATATGCGTTTGGTGAGCACAATTAGAGATGGAGCATCCAAATATCATTAGAGTTTTTTTTTCCCTTAAATATCATTTCACATGGTCATTTTCTTATCTTTCTTGCTCTCATGTCTTTTCAGATAGTTACTTTAAACACATATTTAAATGTTTATATTTAATATTTCCAAATGTTTCTACTTAGTTGATAGTTCAAATGTTTCTGTTCAAATATTTTCATTCAAATATTTTTATCTCAAATATTTCTATTCAGATGATTCTCCCAAATGGATCCAAATTATTCAGGGGTCTATTTCAAGCAATGGATGGTGCATTATTTCTTATATTTGTTAGATTTCCAAGCAAAAGAGAATAGTATGTCACTGATTTTTTTGGTTGTTGAATCTTTTAATAGATATGTTGACAAAATGTGACATACAATTTGGAGAGGTAACTAGAAGCAGCTTTCTGGCACACCAAAGCTGAGCAGCAGGATAAGATGCCGGGACTTTGAAATGACAAGTCCATTTTTCCCACTTCATTTAATGTTTCATCCTCTAATAGATGTTTTTGCTGTGCATAATTAATGGAACCAGTTGTATATAATGGTATAGTGACATGACATTTATTTTATGAACCATATTTTTAAACACTTGACAGAATATATTGGCAGAACACACTCAGTAAGAGTACAAGTACAGGAGTGGATAATTGATTGGTATTAGAGTACTATTTTTTTGCACAATGTGCTTCCGTTACTTTGTCCAAATTTTCACTGCAAGAATGTATACTGCGGTTTGATGACATAAAGTTGTTCAACTACTTACAATATTATAGCCAAATTATGTTTTCGTCTCATTATGACCAAAATAAAAAATCTAGGAAACCAAGTTGGAAGGTTCTCAAGTCTTTATTTATTTATTTATTTATTTATTTTCTTGGACTCCTCTTCAATCTAGAGTTGTCAATTAGGCCGGACAGCCGACAAGCATGATGGTACGGCACATAAAATTTTGAGCTATACTAGTACGTCACGAGATTATATTGTGTCAAGTTAAGCACGACATAATATGTTGATCTATATTGGACTCTTAGTTTTAAGCATGTGAGTCTGCTCACGACACAGTACGATGTTAAATATAAGCATGACACGGTCACAAATCAAGTTAATACTATTTGTGGAGCACAATAAAATTTTGACGGATCAGACCTAGCATGACACAAAATACACGTAGACCTAGTTGATTATAGGCTGGGACAGCATGGTAACATTAACGTGTCTACTTCAATCCATTATTTTCTTGTATGTTTTCTATTCCTGATATCTAAAGTGAGTCCAAGAATCTAAAGGGTTTAATAACTATGAAGACAGTTTAATATCACAGTTATAACATTTTTGATATTCTGAGTTTGTTATCATAATTTTGGACAAATGAATGTATCCGTTTATTTAGGATCAAATAGCTTCGAAATTCCCAAAAAAAAAAAAAAAAAAAAAAGAAGCTAAGAAACTAAATACACGCCAAAATAACTTAAAACAAAAGTTTGAATAGTAAACTATAAGAGTGCGTAGAAAACTAACACCCTTTTATAATAGTTATGTAAATTGCCTTTGAAATTTTGGACAAATTAGACCAAACTTGATTTAAGTACGTAAATAAAATAAAAGCAATTGTATAACAACAACGCTGTGAAACTTTCCTTCTCTATCTCAATCTAACAAATTCTTGGTTTCTTTTTCTTGTCCAATCTTTCTTCATTCTGACGATGATGCAATCTTTTTCTTTCCATTCGGAGCTTCGAATCTAACCTCTTTTGAAGCGTTCGACAACATTTGCACCACCGAAGACATTGACGGTCGATCTTGCGGCTTCCATTCCGTGCACATCAATGCAACATTGAAGACTTTAATGCAGCATTGCTCAAGCCTCTCCACACTTCCAGCTGAGTCTCCTCCCAAGCTTGCCTGCTGCTTCAGTGTTGTATCAACAACGTCCAAAATGTTGCTTGGAAGTGAAGAAATCACCCATTTCCGCAAATCAAGCCCCTCCGAAAACGAACTACTTGTCGGTCTTTTTCTTGTAATCATCTCGAGTAGCATGACACCAAAGCTGTATACATCTCCTTTAGCCGATACATTTATCCCCTGCCCATATTCTGTTTCACATGTAACATAAATAAACCATCACCACCATCGAATTCGTGATTGTTGGCATGGTTATTCTTTGTTTAAAAGAAAGAAAATTGAATAACAGACATTAAAAATACTTGCATCCATGCTTAAATAGATACCAAGAAGAAACACAAAATGTTTTTCTTCATTATTTGGATAATTCTATGCAGCGTTTGAACAAATACCCTGCTAGTAAGACATAGTTATTAACCGTCAGATCATATCAGAATCATATCATATTACTATTAAACAAAACTATGTCTTACTGTTACATTTTTCCTATGTTTTTGCATTTTTTTAGTTCAGTGAGGTGAAGTATTAAGCTCTCATAGATAAGAATTTGTCAAAAAAATTAGGTGAGATGACAGAAATTTCAGTGACTCGGTAAAATACCTGGAGGAATGTAACCAACCGTCCCTCTTAGAAAATCTGTTGTGACGGACTGTTCGTTTGGTCTGTCGAAAAGAATCTTTCCAATGCCGAAATCCGCTATACGAGCAACCATGTCATAGTCGAGAAGCACATTTTGCGGCTTCAGATCACAATGTACAACTTGAGTCTGACAGCCCTCTTGAAGATATTCCAAGCCGTTCGCAATGTCTATAGCTATCGACAATCTCTCTTCCAATGTTAAGTTACAAGGATCTTCCTCCAATCCACCAGGGTACAGATGTTGTTCCAGATTCCCGTTCGGCATATATTCGAGCACAAGAGCCTTGAAACTCAAACTCCAGGATGATCCCATGATTTTGAGCAGATTTCTGTGCTTGATTTCGGAAAATATTTCACACTCCCTCTTTAAGCTCTTGTAAATCTGATTAGAGCCTTCATGAAAAACCTTCACTGCAACAATAGTTCTTCCATCATCCATCACCGCCTTGTAGACCGATCCAAAGCCGCCTCTTCCGATAAGGTTGGCCTCATTGAACCCTGATGTTGCGATCTCAAGTTCCCGTTCGGTGTAACTTTTCGTCCCTCTATGAGTATCTGAGATGGAACTTAACATAGAAGACTCTTCTTCCGTACTGCTTTTCTTGAAGAACAAAAGGCGAATAACAATAGCGACCGACAGGAAAAACGAACAACCTAGAATGACCACTAAGACCACGAACAACGCCTTCTTGTTTATCTTGTGTTTTTTGTGCTGAACATCACATGGATGAAGACCCATCTGTGAAGAGCCGCCACACAACCCCACATTCCCGAAAAACGAGCTTGAACTAAAGTTTCCAAACCTTCCGGTTTTCGGAACTTCTCCAGATAATCTGTTGTAGGATAGATTAAGAGTCGTGATCACCTTCATGACTCCTATCCAGGCTGGAATAGTTCCATTAAACTGATTATAACTCAAGTCCAGACTTTTGAGGTACGTGATCTGTTTAAGGACTCTGGAAGTGGACCTTGAAACATGTTGCTAGAGAAGTTGAGATACTCCAAAGAAATGCAGCCTCCGATTGAACTTGGCACGACACCGGAAAAGTTATTCTTGGAAAGATCAATGGCCTCTAATTGTACTAGTTTCCCAATAGTTTCCGGTATTTGTCCATCTAAATTGTTGTTGGACAGGTTTAGCGAGAGCGCTAAGTTTGAAAGAAGGCCAATTTGTGACGGAACACGCCCTTGCAAGCGGTTGTGAGATAAATCAAGCAACAACAAAAGAGAACATTGTGTGAGCTCAGTGGGAATATTTCCTGATAGTCTGTTATAAGACAAGTAGAGGTACCTCAACGGCGGGGAATTGCAAAGTGAAGGTGGAATCGACCCACTGATCAAGTTATCAGAGAGATTTAGCAATCCAAGATTAGCCATCTTCCCAATTTCATCTGGAATTTCTCCATAAAGTCTGTTCTTCCCCAAGTTTAGCCTTTGCAATTGGCCAAGCTTTCCGAAGGTTGATGGAAGATTTCCCTCTAAAAAGTTGTACCACAATTCTAAAGTCACTAGGCCGCTCAAATTTCCAATGCTCTCGGGTATTTTTCCTTCTATGAGGTTATTCAAGAGATTGAAGTAATAAAGCTCCTTCGAAAGATGACCAAGAGAATCAGGGAGCTTTCCGGCGAACAAACACGAACCCAGGTGCAATTTCTGTAGATGTGAACAGTTTGTGAGAGCGGTCAAGAAACTGAGAGAAGAGTTATCAGAGCCACTGACCAGGTCATTAGAGTGAAGATAAAGATTCTCGAGGTTTTTTAGCATCCCCAGCTCCGCAGGAACCTCCCCCTCGAGTTTATTTAAGCTAAGATCAAGTAATATCAGCTGAGAAAGATTGGAAAGTGTCACTGGAATTTTCCCGGAAAGATTGTTGAAGGAGAGGTACACTCTCTGCAAGTTTTTCAGCTTGGAACCCAGCTCTAGAGGGATTTCTCCGCTTAACCGGTTCTCGATCAGCGAAATCTCACGTAAAGCGGTGCAGTTACTTAATGCAGCAGGTATTGACCCTTCAAGATAGTTCACATGAGAATACATGATCTCTAACTTTTTCAGTGCTCCGAGCTCTGGCGGGATTTTCCCTGTAAAGTAGTTGGCGGACAGTTCTAGTACCGTCAATTCTGTCAGGTTCGACAAAAATGACGGTATGGATCCCATGAGTCTGTTCTCGGCGAGAGCCAAGTATGTTAAGTTCTTCATCAGCCCAAGTTCTTCAGGAATAACCCCGGACAGATTGTTGTTTGACAAGTCGAGGAATTCCAAGCTTCGACAGCCTTGTAATGAAGCTGGGATATTACCTCGGAACTTATTTTCACTCAGATTGAGATGTACTAGTTCCGAAAGTTCTCCAAAAGAACTGGGGATTTCTCCATAGAAGCTGTTGGTATGCAATGACAGCTTGTTGAGAAGCGAGAGATTGGATAGAAACGGCGATAAACTTCCTTGTAGCCTCATGTCATCAAGCTGAAGAGCCACGACCCGGTTCTGCAGCCACTGGTGGCATGTAATTCCAGTCCAGTTGCAGAAGGGATTCGCTTCATTCCAAGCTTGAAGATGTCCATCTGGATCGCTTGTTATCCCTTTCTTAAATCCGAGAAGCGGCTGACAGTCAATGTAGTTCTTGCAAACAAATGCAGATCGAGAAGGCACAACAGCAACTGAAACAAAGAAAAAACACAGCATCACTGTTGCCATTACACGCATCTGATCGAATCTCATTTCAAAATGGAAATTTCTGTAAATCTGCAAACTAGAACTATTCGAGTTTATTTGTAATTCCATAAAGAAAAACCGTGTTCGAAAGTCCTCTGTGAATTAAAACAAGTATGAGCTTATAGGAAATATAGTTGAGCAAGTGGTTGGCTATCTTAGTCAACAAGTTGTAGTAGGTGTGTTTTTGCTTCTCTATCTGTTGCTATCTCTGATTGCCCAGTTGCTAAATCTTGTAGACAATTTTGACAAAAATCAAAGCTGATAATTTTGTGGGACCAGGATATTAAATACCTGATGAGGATGAGCAGGAGAAGAATCCGGGTCGGCTTTTCGACCTTCCAAATTCTGTAAGACGATATTTCATTTTCCTCTTAATCTTTCGTAGCTGGATTTTGTAATGACTAGAGGCCTTGGGACCACAACTTTAAATGTTCTTTTAGTAGTATCTTTAAGAATTGGTATTTTAACTTTTAGTGGGGGGCACAAAAAATATAAAAATTTGAAATTAAAATGAAGAAAAAAGTTTCGGTCTTTCTTGATAATAAACTTCTGTTCTTTTGGTAAGATCTTTTAGAATTGGCACAAAACAATGTCACATGATCACCAAGTGGATCCCTCTGTCAGTCTTGCCTATGAGGCTGGACTTCTTGGTGAGTCTGATAGGCAAGAGCCGCCGGTGAGGGATTCAGCCGCCAGTGACGAATTCCGGATCTTACTTTAATTGGGGAACAAGTAGGTTTTTTTTTTCATATATATAAATTAAAATAAAAACAAAAGTTTCAATCTTCCTAGATAACAAACTTCTGTTCAGTATTGTTGAAGAAATTTCAAGTGTGTTTATGGGTACTTCTAAGGTCAAAAGAGTGGCACCATAATCATATTGTCAAAAAAACGTAAAATAACAGTGTTTAATGAAATTTCATAGTATTCTACTGAGACAAAATTAAATTTCATACTATATGACTTTGCAGTTTTTCATTTACAGATACGATATTCAATGAAATGTTTGTTAATAACCCTAGTCTATGCGCAATTTACTTCTTTAGAGAATTTAAGCATTTCTTGTTAGCACCCTTTGTGAATAAAATCATCAGTAGTAACAGCAAGGGACAATCGCTCCATGACTCTCTCTCCCCCATCTATCAGAAGTTCGATTCTTGGTGTCTACGCCTAGTCCTTGTGAGGTTGCGATTGACATGCATGGACTTCTAGAGATTGTTGGCGAGAGCATGAACTAGTCCCTTTTCATTCCACCTATAGTCCCAAACTCTCAGTTGTGGATGGGGATGCGAGGACACAACTGTACCCTTTTCTCATGGAGCAAAAAAGTTAGCGAAGAAAAGCCACTCATTATCTGTTTCCATCTTGATCCGAACAAAAGAGTATGAACCTCTTATCTGGCACATATCCTTCATCAATCATGAGTTTAAAGAGTTCGGCTAGAACTCCATAAATCATCTCAGCTTGTGGATGCATTCTATCCCAAACAACAAAGCTGTGAACTTTCTTATCTAACTCGATCCAACTAATGCCCGTTTCTTTTGCTACCCCCATCTCCTTCATTCTCTTGAAAGTTCTCGCTCTCTCTTTCCATTTCCCTTCGGAAGAATATATGTTGGCCAGCAAAACAAAAGGTGTCGGGCTCTCAGGTGCCTCCACAATTAACTGCTCCGCAGCAAATTTTCCCATCTGAGAATCAGAATGGAAACTGCAAGCACCAAGCAATGCTTGCCAAACTAGTGGGCCAGGCTTCTCTGGCAGCCCTTTGATGAAATCTTTAGCTTCTATGAGAAGTCCCGCTCGACCTAACATGTCAACTACACAAGCATAGTGTTCCGTCCTTGGACTCATTCCATGATCCCTAGTCATGGAGTTCAAGAACTCCATGCCCTTCTCAACTAAGCCTACATGGCTACAAGCATGAAGCAGAGACAAAAATGTAACATCAGTTGGCTTTACGCTTTCCAATTTCATTTCTTCATACAATTGTAGTGCTCCAAAGACATCCCCGTGGCGAGCAAAAGCTGCAATCATGGAATTCCACGAGATCGAGTTCTTCCGAGGCATCTCATTGAACACCCTGATTGAATCCTCCAGTTGCCCACACTTTGAATACATGTTTATAAGACCATTGTTGACATAAGTGTTGTAACTGAAATTCCTTTTGACAATTAGACTGTGAATTTGCGTTCCTAGTCCAAGAGAAGTATCGTTACCGAATACTCCAAGAACCGCTGAAACCATATTTGGGTCAATTGCAATCCCTGCCTTCACCATTTTCTTAAAGATTTGGACAGCTTCTTCCTCAAACCCGTTTTGTGCAAACCCCACAAGGATAACAGTCATGGCAATCTCATCAAGGTCTTCTGCAGACTCAAAAATCCGCCATGCGTCTTCTATACTACCACATTTTGAGTACATGTCCATTAGTGCACTCTCAAGGTGCAAGTCTGATTCGATTCCCAGTTTCCACAAAAGCGCATGAATTTGACGCCCTTCACTTAATGCCTGCAGGCCAGAACATGCCATGAGCGAGCTTAAATATGTCAAAGAATTCGGAAACACGGTCCCACTACGCATCAGCACAAAAAATTCCAAACTCTCTTTATAGAGTTCATTCTGTACAAGGCCTGAAATCATAGCCGTCCACGTCACAACATTCCTTTCAAGCAACTCATCGAAAACCTGCCTTCCCGAACTAACACACGCACATTTGAAATATGATGTTATCAACGAATTCCCCACCGTAGTTTCCTGCTCATACCCGCACCGGAAAACTAAGCCATGTAACTTCTTATTCAAGTAACTAAACTCTGGTCCATCCAAAGCTGACAAAACTGTAGTCAATGTAGCTTTATCAAATTCACAAAATCCCAATTCCCGCATCTGTTTAAAGTACCCAAAACCGACACCAAACTGCCCATTCCTCAAAAACCCCGAAATAACCGTATTCCACGAAACCGTATCTCTCAGCGGCATTTCATCGAACAGTTTGACTGCGTTTGATAAATCACGACATTGCGAGTACATAGAAAGGAGAGAGTTCCAAACAAAAAGAGAATTACGTATAATATCCTCGTCTTCGGAGTCAAAGAATTCATATTGCTTGATGAGAGAAGCGTGAATGGAAGAACCCAGATGAAAGAAGTCTTGTTTTCCGCAAAGTGGAAGAAGACGGCTTATAGCTACGTGGTTGAGAACAAAAACGGAGGTTTGTGAAAATGAGTTTTCGTGGATTTTGAGTTGGAAGGGAAAGATGAGAGAGGAAGCCCAAGATGGCAAGCGAGAGGTCAGACCGAGGAAGACCCATCTGGAGTTCATCCATGAAAATGGACTACTGAGACACCGACTAGGCTTTGGAATGTGTTGTGATAATAATTACCGAGGAGAAGGGCTCACCTCTTAACTTTTCACAATTTGACAAGCTCTGTCCTAAATTTTAATAATCACAAATTATTTTAATTTTTTTTTAGACTTATTTTCATCCATACCCTTAAATTTTATGATCTTTCCCACTTTGACTCCTAAATTTTGAATTAACCCCACGTAATCATTTTTATTAGGATTTCAATTAAAAACATATGAAAAAAATGAGTTAAGTGTAATCATATGATCATTTTCTGTTTGTTTTTAACAGAAATCCTAATATAAAAGGTATAGTAAAATTAATTCCCTTATTTTTTTTAATCTGTTTTTACCCAAAATTGTAATAAAAATAAGGTGAGAGATTCAAAATTTATGGATAAAATTGGAGGTATTAAAACTCAAGAGGCAAAATGAGAATGAGTTCAAAGATATAAACAATAATGATCATTATTTTTTTCTTCATTTTTAGAACGTGTCTAATAAAATTGATTTGAAAGAAAACCTCCTAATATCGAACCTAATGTATGAGATCCTAAACTCTCCTTTTCACCTACCGAAGCAATTTAATCAACCCAATAGACTCCTTAATTTAATAGGGTGTTACAAAGTCCTCCTAAAAATCAACTAGGATGTTAAAGTATGGAATGAAATTCTCTCATTACCCATCATATGTGCTCATTAAATAAAGATTTCAAAGGAACACATCATGTTACGTGCACAAATGAGTTTTCTTTTAAATTTTTAACATATTTTATTGATCAGGGCATTCTACCATAATTTAATAAATTTTTAAGATAATTTATTAACATTAAAAGTTTAGAAGACAACCTTTTAATTCACCAAAAGATTAGTAAGGAATAAAAAGGGCCAAAAACCCCTATTTCTACTTAAAAAAACGTGCTCTCACAAGAACAATGATCCAAGAACTTGTTTGGATGTGTTTACACGGCTAATTTCTTTGAGCTTATTCATTCACCTGAACTAGGATTTGTAGACTTCATTTTTCAGAAAATGTCGCTTGTGTTTGGGACAAACATTTACCTTCATTCGAGCTATTTTATTTAAATGGTACATGCTATTTCATTTGAATGAAACATTCCAATAAGTGTTTGGTTTTTCCACATTTAAAATAGAAGATTTAAACTTTCGTTTGGATCACCGATTAGTGTTGAAATTTTTAAATTAAAATTGATTGATTTTTTAAAAATTAGTTATGATTTTTGTTGGCTTTTCAAAAAAAAAAAAAGACAAATCCAGCCGAAAAAGTTAATTAAAGCTAAACCTGTAAACCAAACATTTCGTTAGATTGCTTATTTTGACATTCAATTCTAAATGAATTTTCATCCAAACACCAATTCAAGTTTTTCGATATTCTCAATGACAGTTTTCAACCACCATCTAAACATAAATTCAAATGTTTTTGTTGAAATGTATTTTTCTAAATGTAAACATCCTAACATCAATTCAGATGACAATTCAAATGTTTTTGTTTAAATATATTCATTTAAATACTTTCATCCAAATGTTACAATCCAAATGGTTCCCAACTGCTCATGAAAAAATGTGGATCTCAAATCTCAATTCCATACATTGGCTCTTATTTCCGGGACCAAAAGAAAATTTTAATAAATTAAAAAAAAAAAAAAAAAAAAGGAATTCCCAACGTGGGAAAGGACTGATAAATTAGTACATAAACATGTATGAGGAGGGAGTCGTGGTTCTCCATTCTGCAAACAACAAACATGACCGAATTATTCGTCTTATCCAGATCATTGGACGGTATTTGAGCCAGGGTAGTTCCATCCTTGAAGTGCTATTCGGGGAGTGACTCCCGGAGGGACCTCAAACGTGATCTTGATTGGCAGACCCTCGCCCGGGACCAGCGAGAAGTAGTTGTCCGAGTAGTGAACGGGAAGAATTCTCGTGTCTTCGCCTTCCTTGTGGCCGGTAGCCGAAGCATGCACAGAAAAATGAAGAAAGAATGCTACACCTACGTCAGACCCGTTCATTTCAGTAACCTTTAAGCCCTCGTTTTCCTTGGCAAAACTTTTGAAAATCCTCTTAAATAAGCCAACCCCAACCCCAACCCCAACCCCAGCCCCAGCCCCTACCCCATTGTTATCTTCTGAATTTTCGTGTGTCAGTTCCACAGAGGACGTATCAAAATCATCATCGCTCTGTGTTGAAGCAAAATTGTTAACTAGGGTTGAAGTACTAGAATCCGGCTTCTTGGATGTGTTCTGCACATGCATATGGACTTCATAGGTGGACCCTTTGATAAAAATCTTGGATATAATCTTGAGCGGTATTTTCTTCTTCCTATATGACTCTAACAGCTTGTAATCTCCACCTGACAAGTGCAACCAGTAAAAGTTCCTAGACAAAATGCGGTTATCCGACATGTAATACAGCTTGAGAAGAAGAAAATAGACTGGCTTTGGATTTTTGGACTTCGGATATTTCATCTCGACAATGGGAACGGTTTTTTTCTGTGGCACTGAGAGGTTTTCAAAAGTTTTGTAGTATGGACATGTTCCTTCCAGATCCCACACCGAGGCTTCTATAGCAATGTTAGAGAGTTCCTTCGACGTAGTATTAACAACCTGTTTAAAGAAGGAAAAAGCAAAGGATTGCAAATTCTAGAACCATATTTGCTGGACTATTCATCAACTTTTGAAATTCAGTATAAATCGGTTAGAACAAGTGTAATTATTATCATTTTTTTTAAGGTGGAATAAGTGTAATTATATGGTTTACCTCAATAAAATATGTAGACAAATTAAGCTGGACATGGATAGGCTCTGCAGCAGAGCGGCATCCATAGAAACCTGCTGTTTGGTCATGGAGATGATCATAAAATTGACCTCTTAAACCCGTCCAAGGGTTCTGTGTCTTCCAAATCAAAACGCCGGTGTGCTTTGTCCACATGCGGGAAGTATAGCCCTCTAGCAGCGCTCTATATTGAATATAGTTGACAAGTTGGGCCTGCAGCATCATTTAAAACATGTAAGCGTAAACAACAAGATTAGGGAATCTCAAAGAAGCCCTGAATAAGAAAATGATGTGTTTTACCTTCAAGCAAAAATCATCGAGATCCTTCAAAGTCCCATAAAGTAATATCTGATCATGGACCTTTCCTGGTTTTGAATAGGGAATGAATTTATGGTAATCCCAAATCGGGTTTGGAACTTCTTCTATGTAGCCATGAGAATCCTTAAACAGTGGAATCTGCCATCCTTCCGGAGGCATTGTTGCTCTGATGGTAGCTGCAACAGGCATGCCTACAGAACCAACCTCAGGATTGAATCCGTACTTGTAAAAATCATCTTTGAAGAAGCTTTCGGGATATTGGATTTCGTAAGGACCATCAGTCCAGCCTCCCTTTCCATCCGCAAATCCTTCCCACAAGGATCCTTGGATGTAGACACGTGTACCATCTAGATATTGGCTTGGATCCTTCAATACCGGGGATAACTCTGCTGTAAACTTGCCATTTTCACCTAATACGGTTTGAAAAAAGGGATGAAGTCTGAGGTCATTTTTCAAAGCTGCATTGATGTCTTTTGGTGGAATTTGTTCGTTTCCACCCACCCAAAGGGCAAGACTAGGATGGTTCCTTAGAAGCTTGACTGTGTCCCTAGCACAAAGCAAGAAAAGATCATGGTCCAGAGGGCCGTCTGGATTTGATACTGGGTCACCTCGTCCATCACAATCTCCGGTAATCCAAAACTCTTGCCAGACCTTAAAAAATAAACCAACAACAGATAGAGCATATATTACCAACTGTACGGCCGATAATGTAAAAGATAAAAAGCTAATACCAACATGGCACAGCAGAAACTGCAACTGAGTTCGCAAAACTCAGCTTTAGCATCCAGCCTAATGTAGGTGGGAGTCATGTTAGACAAGCTTTCCACGAAATGATTGGTCCGGCATGCTCTAGCATGATTGATGAGAAAAATAATATCTCATGAAACTAAAAATTTAGGAGAAAAAGCTAGGAAAAAAACAGCAATTTCAATTTTACAGAACCTACAGAAGGTTGACACATATACATTCAAGATATTAATGATCAAGTTTTTCATGATGTGTATCATCATCTTGATGCAAACCAGAATCATCCCTTGAGACTAGGAATCGTAAAATTAGAATACCAGCTGAACCACAATACATCAAACAAAATACAACATATTAAATAGCTAATAGGCGTTATGTTAATATAGTTCCAAAGTTCTCTCGCAAAATTTTTCCCTCTCACTTTTTTGGGGGTAGAAATGCAGATAAAGTTCGAAAGCAATACTCCTAAAAATGGGATTGCTAATAACTCTGCACGGATTGCAAGACCTCAAGGCATTTTCAGTTCTCCCTTCCCTGACAATATCCAGGATACCAAAGAATGCATGCTGAAAATCATGATCAATGCAGAGAAGAGATAGAGAGAGATTACCAGCAGACCATAGAGATCACAATAATAATAGAATTCTGGCCTCTCAGCCAATCCACCAGCCCAACAACGGAGCATGTTGAAATTCATATCAGCATGAAACTTGATGTCTGTACTGTAACGCTTCTTTGAAAGCCTAAGTAACCCATCTGATAATATCCAGTTACCCCCACGTATAAAAATGGGCTGCCCATTGACCTTGAACAGCCTACAGGAAAAAAAAATCGTAATTATACAAAAGGTAGGGGTAAGAATATCTAGTTGTACATGAAGAACTGAATATGAAAGTTCAAAGTTACTCAAATCTGCAAGATTATATACACCTTACCTTCCACCTGTGGCACTATCAATAGAGCTCTCAATTTTGCGGAATCCAAATAAATGGGTCCAGGAATCAGATTCTCCGAAACCCTTTACATCGACTGCAATGACAACTTTGTACAAGGATTGCTTTCCCATACCATTGGGCCACCATAAATTAGGCTTGTAGAAAAAGAGCTGCCAATTTGCATTTTTTAGAAATTAAAATTAAAAAAAATAGAAGAATTTCAATCCAAAAATGAATATATAATCAAGAAGCTCGGCAGTCAGAATTACACATCTTCAATTGTCTTTTTGAGACTCTCACAAGTATATAAATATTCTCAATGGCATTATATAAACCGACCTGGGGAAATGTATATTGTATCTGTGATCCAACAGGAATCGACACATGTTGGGTCTGAAGATGCTCTACCAAACACATGCTACCTTCAAGCTCTGTCGTTACTTGGATGTTCAAAGAGCACTCCGCAACCCAGGCACTTCTATTTACCAACTCCGTTGTAGCATGCAAATAGACTCTCTTGTAACCGTCAAAGAATGATGAAACCAAGTGGGGATCAATTATTTTTACTGGCTGCATCAAATGGTAATGCATTTTCTATTAAAACATCAAACTGGTTACGCTTAACCATGTTATTACAGGACAGAGTAACAAGAACAACATAAATAATTGGCACATGGAAGGGGAAAAAAAAGATGGGAGACAAATTATATACAGTTTGCCAAAGCAATTAAAGTTATTAGGAATCGGATATAAATCTAACCAGCCAGTCATGAGATCAAAACTCACCCCAGTAACATAAACTGATACCTCATCCCATATGCCGGTGTTTCTATCCCTGTAAGAATGAACACTAGAGTTACACCAGAAATCTTTTTTCTTTTCCGCATTGATATTGTAGAAATAATCATCTGAAATAACATGTAAGCCAGTGGAGAGAAATAAGACTAATAGATTTGTACTTGTCCTTCTTGTGACAAGAAAATTGCAACTAAAAATCCTGATTAACATACAGAAACATTTCCGATCTCTGATAACAGAGACATGATAGAAAAGCAACAAACTTAAAACATACTACATAATATCAACCACGGTGAGGTATTCACCTTATAGGAGCCATCCAGTCCCAACCTTCCACATATTGAGTGGCAACATCTTTCCCAATCTAATATTAGAATCATATAAAGATATTAGTTCAAGCACAGTACTTACAACTCATGTTAATACTTTTCTTTTAGTAATCATCCATCTTGGATCGGATACGATATCATACTGTTATTCTGAAAAGTTGGTAATGGTAGAAGATCATAAGATAAGATTTTGATGAGGAAGGAAAATGCAGGGCATAACCTAACCAAACAAATTTTATGTTAGCAGGATATACCTCATGATCACCGCCTTGACCCCCTTGCGGAGGAATGCTTCCGGGATGATCTGGAGGGTGAACAAGAACAGCAAGCAAGTTTTGACCCTGGGAGTGCACGATATCTGTGACATCAAGAGAATGCCTTCTAAACATCCCTTTTGGAAGCACTGTTTTGTGTCCATTTAAATAGACCTCCGCTGAGTAATTGATCGCACGGAAATTCAAATCCAGGTGCTGATTACCATCCTAGAATAGATCAAGCCATGAAAGTAATTAGGTTTCTGTTTGCGAGCATCTGGAAACCGAAACCCGGTCATCATCAGGCAATGATTAATTTCACAGGCAAAATGACCCATAAGGGAATCACAGTATCATATGTGAATAGAGGCAACAAATGAGTATATATATATATATACAGCATCAAACGGCAATTTTTGCAAGTAAGCATGTCGCATACCAGCTTACTCTGAAAAGTTGTAAAGAACCAGAATGTGTAGTATTCCCTCCCAGAATCAGCAATGTCTATAATTGCCTCATTCTCCAGCCCATAGAAGGGATCGGGGACTTTTTCGTTCTTCACCAAGGTTCCCAAAACGCTGTCAATTAAATCGCCATTAGCCCTTTAGGCCTTAAGAAGCAACCGATCAAATTTCAATGCACAGGCACATACAAGTTACAAATGATTGTTTTTCTTTGTTGATTTGTGAATAACACCAGAGTCAGCAACAACAGCAAAAAAAACAAAAACAAAAAAAAAAAAAAAAAAACAAAACAAAACAAACAAACAAACTAGCCAAATTTACAACCCGCAAGGATTCTTAACTAATAACAAGTGGGTACCGAAAAAAAGATTCTTTTTTGTGAGAATCCAGAGTATCACTTCGCTATATATGCTAAAATCTGATAAAAAATAATCTACATTGTCTTATAAATTAAAACATGACTTATTAATTTATTTATTTGCACGGTTTATGCAATTACTAGGCTCCAAAAATACAAAATCTTTGAAACAAGAAAAGTTCTTTTTGACCGTATTAACTTCATAAACTCAATCAACTATAGCTAAGAAACAGAAATGTCGCATTCCGAATTATCTACAAAACAAAAAATGTCATCAAATAAGCCAAAATTAGCCGAAACCGAGAGAATTGAACCGAAATTGGATCGAAATGCACGAAATCGACACCGAAAAGTCAAACAGAGTAGCACGCCAAACGGATTAAACACAATGGGAGGCAAAATTGGAGTCGGAAAATCGGATAAAAAAGACGCAAATTCACAGAACATTTAGAGAGAGAAACAGAGAGAGAGAGAGAGAGATATACGTTCCAGGAACTTCGGCGATCATCCAAGGGGAGTCATGGCCGGTGGAGGGAGGGTGGGAGGTGGTGAGCTGCGTCCCGGTGAGGGTGACCTCGGTGGACCTGGCGGCGAGCCACTGAGAGTCGAGCTTCGTCTTCCCTAAGGCCGCCATTAAACCCTAGACCAGACCACCTCTGAGCAAAGAAGCTTCGTGTCAACTGTCAGAGACTGAGAGGAGAGGTCGAAGAGCTCTCTCTCTTTAACTCTTTCTCTCTCTTGTTTCTCTCTCTAGATTTTCCGTCTGAGTCACCCTGCTACTGTCGGTGTGGACGTGAAGGGCCGCAGCTAGAAAAACGCAAATGAAAGGGACGTTGTTAAATTAATTTCAAAGTCATTTCCCGTCGCTTTTTTCTTATTTATTATTTAATTATTATTGTTCTTTTTTTTTTTAATGATTATTGTTATTTTTTTAATAGGTTATTACCATGATTTTCACCGCTAAGATATTTGCATGGGATTCCGTTCTGTCCGGTAATCTTTTACTGTTTAATTTATTTATTAGATAAATTATTCATTAAATCTTTAAATTTTTAATTTTATATAATTTTGACCCCACATCGTATTTTTTGTAACTGAGATATCCATAAACTTATTACAATAGTTCTTTTCATTAATGTTTTAATGAAATATGTTTGTTATGTGATCAAAAATAATAATAACTAACGGATTCTATCTAAAAATTAACAAAAATGACTATTGTGATAATATTTTTAATAGTTTAGTGTTATTCTACTAAAAAAAAAGAATATGGACTAAACTTACATAAACTTAAAAATTTAATGATCAACATAGTAATTTAGCTTTTTTATGTTGTTTGTTTGGTTTTAACTTTTTTATAATTTATTATTTGGTCTTAAACTTTCTTTTTGTGATTAAAAGATCCATAAATTATTTAGAATAATGCAATTTACTCTTTTTTACTAAAAATATGTTAAAAATTGGATGGTATATATCATTTATGTTATACATATAAGTTGAATTATGTGTTTTTTTTTTTTGTAACCTTAATAGTAAATCGTGTGTAATTAATATAGTAAACTGTTAACAAAAGCTATAATTTTACATTAGTTTAAAGAGTTTAGAAACTTTTAAGCCACAAAAAAAATATTGAGACCAAATAACAACTTCATAAAAAATTAGATACCAAATAAACAATTTACTCTTTTTTTTTTTAATTTAAACCTATAATAGAAACATCCACACGTTGCCATAGAGTTGTGTGTAAAAAAATACTACTAAATTATGCATGCAATTGCTATCATTTAATTTTTTTTCCTAATTGTCGAGGTTTTTGCTACATCTTTGTATGATAGACCTTTATATATTAGTATTAAAAGCCTACAATCCTTAAATCTAATCAAAATCACGTTCTAATAAAAATTAACATACATAATAATTGATAAAAATCTAAAGATTAGAAAATAGAATGGTCCTAATTATACACATATTGGCCCCACCCTAAATCTCTTTTATCTACCTAAAAAATATATTTTTTATATAAGAAGAAATATTTCTAGATCAAATTTAGGGTATCATGTTCTTATATGTTAGTTGAGTTGTCACATAAGAAAAGTTGATGGTTTACTTCAACATCATTTATTAATTGTATTCCAAGAATCCAAATACCCAAAACACGTTTTTTGAGAAGAAAATTACCACAGCACCAAGAACCTAATCTATAAATTATATAAGAAAGCACAAAACTTTATATTGTTCAGGGGCATTTTTTTTTTTTTTTGTTTAAAACGGTTCGTTTTGGATGAAAATGTTTTGAATTTAATTTAGTCCTTCAATTTCTTTTTTTTTTTTTTTTTTTTTTTCAGCCTTTTTTTTTGACAATTTATTTATAATCTTTTTTTGTATTGATTAATTTTTTTTCATTTTAATTCTTTTATCTTTTTTAGTTTTTTTTTTTCATGCCTCTCTTTTTTTAAGGTCCTTTTTTTTGTGAGTCTATTTTTTAATTTATTATTTTAATTTTTTCTTATATAGATAAATTTTTTTAAAATATATCCAAGCATACCACATGCTTTAAACTAGTACTTGGTAAATAACCAATATATGTGCACTTAAATTTTTTACCTTTTTTTGCCTAACACCCTTGGATCTAATGACATGGGGAGGGAGGGTTTGATAGACTTAATTTCTTATTTGATAGACTTAATTTCTTAGTCTTAGTTTCTTATGTATTTATAAAGTAATAATTAAGCAAGCCTTTGGGATATAATTGGAGTTGAATTGAGTTATATACTTACATGTGCACTTAACTAATTTGAGTTAAAAATATAAAATCTTAAAATATTTTTGGGGAAAAAAAATCAATATGAATCTTATTTTGTTCGTTTCAAAATTATATGTAATTTTAAAAAGTATCATTTCATTTGGACTTATTACACTCTTACAAACAAAGTCATAGGCTTTTAAAGTTCTAAGTTTTTAAATTATGATTAGAATAATAAATTGTAAAACTAAGTTTTTCGACTCCAATGGATGAACAAAATAATGAAAAATAATATAATTATATCCCTTATTTCATAGTACAAGATAAAGATTTCAATTTATATATCAATAAAATTAATCTAATACCCTTATTTATAATTACGAAAAGGCACTAAAATAGTACCTTTTGTCTTAGCCTCTCATCTTGTCACGTGACAAGTCCTAAACCCGTCACGTGATATTTTTAAATAAAAAATTAATTTTAAATTTTTAAAATTTTTAAATAGTTTTTTAATTATTTGTTTTGTTTTATTTTGATTTGTTTGTCTATTCTGCACGGTCCTCAACTCGTCATGTAACAATTTAAAATAAAAATAAATTTCTAAAAATTAAAAAATTAAGAAAATTAAAAGATAAATTTTTTAATTTTTTGTTTTATTTTGCTTTACTTTGTTTGTTTATTCCGCTTGCACCTTACACTTTACACCTTACACTTTACGCATACATTTCAACTAGTTATTAGTTAGCACGTGATAAATAGTTCTCTTTTTTAGAATAACTCTGACACGTGCCTTTGTCTCTACCATGCTTACACATTAATAATTATTATAATAATGTATCATACCAATGGCCTTAATTTAATTAACCCTAATTTATTGTAAGGGATTGTCAACAAATCCCTCTGACGTGAAGATTCCCCCAATTTCCCATACGTTATATAGTTGGATTGATTGACGTCATTTTCTAATGTTCTTTTAGCAAAGCTCTGGTTTTTTTTTTTTTTTTTTTTCAAAAGCTTGGAATTTTTTTTTAGTACCAAACGTGACAAAATCTCCATCGCTAGGGCTCGTTTGGAGACTATTTCAAACCACATTTCCAGAGGAAAAATAAATAAATAAATAAATAAAAAACTTTAATTTTTCTCTTTAATTCAAAATTACTTTTCACTATTCACATTTTAAAATCTTTACAGTAAAGTCAATTTTAAAAGTCTATAAACTTTGTTATTTCAAGTCGAAATGAGATTATATTTTAAAATTATATAGGATTTCAAGCGGAATGAAATAAAATTCATATGAATATATTTCTTTTTCTGAACATATTTTAAGATTTTATACTTTTCTCTCCAAGCATTTTTTTAATCAAATTCACATTTCTAAAAACTCAACTCATCTCAAATTAAAATTCTCAAAAACTCGAGCCTCCATTTGGTAACTTAGTTGGAGATGAAAATTTTAAGTTGGACTTAGTTGACTTTTTAAAAACTATTTATAAATTTTGTTTATTTGTCAGAAAAAGAAAAAATTAAAATAAAAAAAATTACAATTTAATTGGGGTTAAATTAACTTACCAAATATAGGTGATCATCTCTAATGATTCTCCAAAGCCCCCTTAAAATATTTTTTGTTAAGATTTACAATACAACTTTTTTCCCTCTGAACTGATAAAAAGTTCATTTTAATGATATCTTTTGACAACAGTTGGATGGATGTATATACGACTTTGAAAAATATATACTAACTTATTATTGAAGCATTTGAATGATAAAAAAAAAAAAAAAATAACCCTCATATTTGACTCGATTTTCTATGTAAGAAGTTACAGGTGTTTGGTGAATAAGTTAGTTTGAGTTGAGTTGAAATTTTAAGTTTGAATAATAATTTTGTTGACTTTTCAAAGATGACAAAAAACTTTTCAGAAAAAAAAAAAAAAAGTGTAATTAACTTGAGTTAAACTGGAAAACCAAACAAAGTCATAGGCTTGTAGGTGGTTGTTTAAGGACAAACAACAACAAACGGAAGTAAAAGGAATTACCCATAAAAGGGGCTTGGTTAGTAAAAGGAGTTTTCTATTGTCCATTTGGAGCCAAGAAGTGTTTGAATACCATTCAAAGCTCTATCACTAGGGTGGGTGATTAGTTGATATAGATATAGCTAATCAATAAGCAACTCATAGTGCATGCTTGAAAGAAGCCCTCACGGGAGAAGCACGTGCATTGCGGAAATCATGTACCGCATACTATGGGCGTAAACTCAAGCAATTCTATGTCCAACGTAACATGCGAAGAGTGTCCCTAATCTGAAAGGAAGCAAAATGACCAAATATCCTTAAAAGTTAGCAGAAAAGTGTCATAAAGAAAGATCCCAAATAAGTAGATCTTTCATTGTAGATTGTACTTGTGTTTCCCTAACATAGGAGGTATATTTTAAATAATGCGAGTATATACAGAGAAAAGGCTGTCGTGCTCGCATTACAAGTAAAAACAACCTTAAAACTTCGAGTTGGGGTTATCCAAATACCACTTAGGGATGCTAAGACAGTATTTTTACAAGTGGTATATGTATTGTTCTTTCATGGTAAGGATAGTCTATAAACAACCTTTATAAATCTATAAAGAGGACATTTGGCACACTAGACTAGAGAGTGCAATAAAGGTTAAAATAGAGGTTGTCTGAGGATTATAACTAAATAATCTTTTTTTTTAAGAAGTTTTTTTAATAAATGATTAAGTTTTTAAAAATTAGTTAAAAGATCATTTTTTTAAAAATGTTAATCATTTTTCTTAAATGATCAATCAGTGATTGATTACGGTCAATCACTGATTAACTATAATATAAATAACTAAATTCATAGTTAATTATTATTGACTAAATTGAAAAATGATAAATGGTTATTTTCCTAAATAAGAAAAAGTTGGCCATCTATTATATTAGGTGATTAAAAAATGTTACTCAGCCTAATTTTTTGATGTCTTATAAGTTAATGTTATTGCCTAACAGACGTAAACCTCAATAAATTAATTATCTTAAAGAAGATTCAACCAAAAAAATATATATATTTAACATTCTCTTTGTTTCCGATATTTGAAATACCATACATAATAGAACGATATTAAAAAGCATATGATCGAATTTGAAATGAGTTTTTACCCAAGAAGAAGAAGAGGAAGAAAATAATATCTATTATTTTAAATTGACGGATTGATTGAACAAATAATTAATTATGAGAAATATAGGTATAAGAAAAATAAAGTATAGAAACTTAAATAAAAAATATTATTTTCTTGCTGTGAAATTAAATAATATCAATTAGTACATAGTAATTAATAAAATATTTATTGTCGGTAACTTAGTCTTGACCATTTTACTTCGTTTTAAATACGAACAAAACGCGTTTTAATAACCATTAAACATTACAATTTGCATAAACAAAAAAGTAAAGACAGGAAATAAATATTTGCTTATGATAAATTGCCCCTAAAATCTTCAAGAAGATTGAAGGGGCAGTCTAAGGGGCTGGAATGTTTACTATTTCGTAAGCATATACAATGCAATAATTAATGATTTTGACTTGCTTTGTCTTAATTGTAAAAGACATTATTATAAAGTAGCTAGACAAACAATAATCGAACCACAAGGGCTACAGCTGGCGATCTTTTTTATTTATTTATTTATTTACAAATAAGCCACAAGGGCTCTAAAGAATGAAAAATTTAACATATTAATTAATCGTTTTTATTTTTCTTTTTTGGAAAATACGTGTGTTTTTAGTTGTATTAAAAAAAATCAGGGGAAATGCTCTTAGTAAAAAATAATAAAACACATAAATAAGGAAATGCTAATTGTGTAATTATTTCTTAGCAAAGTTTGAGGTCGTAAAAGTATATATTAAAAAAAAAAAAAGGTTGACTATAACAAACGTTTTATCAATTAGTGGTTAGATATCCGTTATCATTTTCTTTTCATCTCTTTAATAATTTTTGTTGAACAATGCTAAAAAAATCATATTAATAAAGAATAGGTCCCAATTAATTATGGTGTGTCAATATTATTATTATTATTATTTTAAATAGGTGTGTTAATATTATTGATCCATGAAAGAAATTTTTTGTTTTCCCATTTTCAAAAAGGGCTTATATCAAGAATAAGTTCAACTTTATTCATGTGGAGCTCGATGTTGCTGTCAGTAACATATAGTTATTTTCCGCTTAAAAAAAAACATATAGTTATTTTCATATTTTATACTTTTTAATTTTAAGATTTTTTTAATTTACTTCTCGAATTAAAAAAAAATTGAACCGAAAAAATGTTTGATGTTCACGATTATATTTACAAATAAAACATAAATTCATGATGAATCAACGTTTGACACCACTTTATTTATAAATTTCGAAATCCTAACATTGACATTAAAGAAAAATTAGTAAAATTGCGTCGACATAAAAAGAAAAATTAGTACAAATTGCGTCGACATAAAAAAAAAAATTGAACAAAAAAATGTTTGATGTGTCATGATGTTATATTTTACAAATAAAACATAAATCTTATTGATGAACTCAACGTTGTGACACCACTTTATTTATAAGTTCGAATCTAACATTTGACATTAAAAAGAAGAAGACGAAGAAGAATTTAGAACAATTGCGTCGACATAAAAAAGCTGACTTTTGTTTTCTTTTTCATCCTTGGTTTGTTTTAAGACAAAAAGATTTAAAAAAAAAAAAAGATTCTAAATTTTGAGCATTACTGTTATTTTTCCTTTAACTTGAGTAAGAATAAGGGATATTATTAGGGATTTATAGCTAATTAGTAAATAGTTTTTTTTTTCAAGAAGTTTTTTTAATAAATAATTAAAATTTTTAAAAATTAATTAAATAATTTTTTAAATGATTAATTAATTTTTTAAATGATTAATTGGTAAAGTCAATCACTGATTAATCTTAATGTAAATTATTAAATTTTATAATTAATAATTGATTATTAATTAATTACTAAATTTTATAATTAATAATTAATTAATCAAATCATTAGATGATTAAAAAAATACTACCAAATCTATTTTTTCATATTATTACTATTCCAATTTAAAAAGAAAAAAAATCCAAAAATAAAAGTAATAATTTAATTTAATCCAAAACATGATGCGACAGAAAATGGTATCCCAAGACTTGAAGCTGGCCAACCACGAAACTATATATTTAATTATTAATTTTCACCGATACGAAGGGGGAAAAATTTTATTTAGAAATTATTAATTTATCTTTTTCTGCTTTGTTTTTTAAATAATAATATAATCAAAGCAAACGCCCGCGTAATTAGCAGAAGCCGTTGTGGCAGTCAAGCAGATGACACTTATCCTTAAATGTTCCACGTCATCATCACACATTAAAATGCGTGCCCATCTTTCTTACGCTTTTTTCTTTTTTCTTTTTTTATTTATTTTTTCCTTTTTGTTTCCTTTTCAGTTCAACAGAGTTTTTAAAGCCAACAAACAAAACGAAACCTCAAGATCAAAAAACCATTTTTTCCCACCCAATTTCGCGAGAAAATCCTCTCTCTCTTTCTTTTCCCGGAAACTCGCAAAGCCATGGAATCGCCAGCGCAGCGCCGCCTCCAAGCTATTCACTCTCACCTGCTTCCCGCCGCGACCGCCGATTCGCACTCGCGTATTCACTCCAACGTCACCGCCGGAGAGTTCGCTCTCGGTAAACTTTTTTTCTCTTCTCTCTGTATCGGTGTGTGTATCGGTCTAGTGTAATCATAAGTAAGAACTTGAATTTACGATCTGAAAGTGTTGTAGCTGGTGCAATCGCGAAATTCACTTGTTTTTTAGCCTTTTTTTTTCGATGGTTTTTTTTTTTTTTTTTGCCTAATGAATTTTCTGAGTTTTCACAACGAAATGCTTTGAATGTTTGCGGAATGCTTTGAATGTTTGCGACTTTACTTTGTTTGTTGTCTTGAGAGATAAAACTTAATGGAAATCGGTTCGGCTTGGTTTCTTAGAACGAAAGTTATGCTGATAATTAGTGCTTACTTTGTTGATTGTTTATATTCTATGGCTTCGTGTTCCGCCCTTTGTGAAGGACCGGTGTAGGGGTAAGATGACACTTATTTTATATGAAAACGGGATTAGAAATGTGTATTATTGACCTGCAATGAAGGCGTTGATACATAAAACTAATTTCATGTTATACTTTCTATTTTTAACATGTAGGATGAGTCCTTCATGAAGGATTTGAGCTTTTTACATAATTTAAATTCCTTTTTAATTCGATTTCGTGCACTGAAATGCTTGGATTAATTATTGAGCAGCTCAAGGATACAGTGTAGTTCTTCCAGAGAAGTTGCAGACAGGGAAATGGGATGTGTACAGGTATGTTAATTTCTTATTTGGTGATACGCCTTTGGTACGTATTGGGTACGAATATTGATGATTTTGTTTTCTCTACAGATCTGCACGCTCTCCATTCAAGCTTGTTAGTAGATTTGAGGATCATCCTGAAATTGGGACATTGCATGACAACTTCGTGTGAGGAATCTTATTCATTTCAGCTGATATTACTACTTATTTTCTTCAACATTGCTACTGAACTTGTAGAACTAGTATTGTCGGAGGTAGCATTATAGTTTAATTATTACGGATTTATGAGAATGATGAAAGTTGGTTGAAAATCTTTGTGAACCTGCAGACATTCAGTTGAAACTTTCCGAGACTACAAGTACTTGGGTACGCGAATTCAGGTGGATGGAACTGCTGGAGAGTGAGTTTGTTCTGTTATTTAAAGTTGATTTTTGCACTATAATGAGTGTCCGTATGATAAGATTTTGTATTCTTTGACATGAAAGGTACAAATGGATGACATACGGAGAAGCTGGAATTGCTCGGGAAGCTATCGGTTCTGGCCTACGGATTAGTGGCCTGCAGAAAGTAAGTCACTTCAAGAGTTCTTAATGTCACTTCTTATGGAACAATTTATTTTTCCCGATGGCCTAAGATTATAACTTCTTATCCTCTGCCTTGATATTTAGTCAATCATTCAAACTTTGTTAAATCTCATGTAAATTCTGTAGCAATATGTCTCGTTTGGAAATTGTCATGTGACATAATATTGTAAGACTCTGATTGCACTAATGTTTGTAATTGCAGGGAGCTTGCATTGGACTTTACTTTATAAATAGACCGGAGTGGCTGATTGTGGACCATGCTTGTGCAGCATATTCATATATCTCAGTTCCTTTATATGACACTCTTGGTGCGTACCTGAGTATTAATTATTAACAAATTTAATGTTTCCTGATTATTTGATCATGGTTTAATCTATGGTATTTTTATTCGCAGGTCCAGATGCGGTGAAGTATGTTGTTAATCATGCTGATATGCAGGCCATTTTTTGTGTCCCGCAAACTTTAAACTCTGTGAGTTTGACATTTGCTTCCCTTGTAGTATCTGACATAACATCAGTGTCCTTTACAATAGAATTTTGATTGCTGCGAAAGTTTTCAGCTAGGATTTATTATTTATGATCTGGTCGGAAAGTAGCATCAAGTTCGGAAAAGTTTTACTGTGCATATTTTCAACTCCTTTTCATACCTACTACATTGTCTCTCTTTAACAACATACTAGCAAAATGATAAGGACCAAGTCACATGTAAAATATGTACATGCATCCATACAGCTTTTTCTAACTAATGTTTGTTCAAACGAAAAAATTGCACTCTAAAAGCGTTTTCTTTCTTTTGTCATGTAGTTATTCTCTAAACTTCTGGTTTAAGGCTCTAAATATCTGACATGTACGGCATCCATTGCATCTTGTCTTGTTTGGTTTGTTTGTTTTTATTTTTCTAGTTGTAGACATGTCAAAATGAGTTAGTTAATCATGTGTGTTCTTCATATTCTCATCAAGTGTTCGCAGTGAGAGTTAGCTGGTTCTGTTAAAATTCATGGTGTTGCTGTTAGTTTGATGTGCAATTAAGAAAATAAAAGAGGGTCTTGCCATAAGTTGCATTGGACACTGTTTCATATGCATATTGATTTGTCTTCAAAGTCAGTCCAATGTATGTCCTTTTCTTTTTTATTTATTTTTAATTGTAAATTTCCTGATTTGGATTTGAGATTTGCAGTATATCTTATGTGCCTCTGCCCAAATTTGCAGTTGTTGAGCTTCTTATCCGATATTCCATCTGTACGGCTTATAGTGGTGCGTAATCCTGAACTTAAATCATTGAATGCTTGTAAAAGCTGAGAATTTCTGATGCTCGTTTTATACTATATTTCTTTTCTCTTGCATCATCTAGGTTGTGGGAGGGATGGATGAACATTTACCTTCACTTCCATCTACAACCAGAGTGAAGCTTATATCCTATTTAAAACTAATCGGCCAGGTAACTTAATTTGTTTATGTCTCCTGTATATTTGGTTTGGTTTCTCTAGACGTTTGCATTCTCCACTGGACCACTGGTATTCATGAGATTTTATTTTATTTTAATTCCCAAAAAAGATACTTTTCTCTGATCTGCACATCTACATTTATCGTCTTTTTTATTCTAGACTGCAAATTCAGATTAAAAAAAAAAAAAAACCCTTTGTAAATATTTTCCTCTTTTGAGGCCCTACTTTACTGATTTGTTTGTTTCAGTTTAAGTATCTTTGTCTTGTAACCTCACAGATAGTTTTCTTTTAGGGCCGCAGTAATCTGCAACCATTTTGCCCTCCTAAGCCTGAAGATATTGCAACCATATGCTACACTAGCGGTACCACGGGAACACCAAAGGTAATCAGCCATAACTTTCATGAATTTCAGCTCCTTATTTATTTATATATTTGTTTTTGTCTCCAGCTTAAGTTCCTTAGATTGTAAGTTTTTGCAACTTCTTTCTTGTCATGCTACGTACTAAATGATGCACTTCAATCTTCTTCTCTTCTCTAAATGCCAAAGGGAGTTGTATTAACACATGGAAACTTTATTGCAAGTGCTGCTGGGTTCAGTCGTGCAATCAAATTCTATCCCTCTGATGTGTGAGTTACTGAGCTATATACACATTTCATTTGTTTAACTTATGAAGTCTTTGAATTGCTTATTCATTTCCATTCTATTTTTCACAGTTACATATCCTATCTTCCTTTGGCACACATCTTTGAACGAACTAATCAAATCATCTCAGCATACTATGGTGTCGCTATCGGTTTCTACCAAGGGGTAAGTGACCTCTTTCTAAATATCCTGTCTAGAATATATTCCTATCCTGTCTAAAGCATCTGCTCACCTGCTTCATGGCTGCCTTATCGATGGTATGGATAACTCTAGAACTTCTTGTCTGCCGGCTCCTTGAAAAATCACCTGTACTACTTTGAATTATTATTGCGATTTGACAGCAAATTGTCTTTTTTTAATAATTTTTTTAATAAGTCGCCGGAGTTTTGTAAAATTAGTAAAATGGCCATTTTTTTAATCACTGATTGATAGCTAATTAACAATTGACCGTGGTTAATCAATGATTGACCAAGGTTAATATGTGTTTTTCACTGACTGACCATAGTCAATTACTGATACTACGGCCGATCAACCGATGTTAATATGTATTTTTTACTGATGACCATAGTCAATTACTGACTAACAACAGTCAATCATTAATTAATTATGGTTAATTACTGATTAATGGCCATTTTCCTAAGTGAAAAAAAATTATGCTATTTATTTAACTGTTTAAAAACTGTCTATTTACCTAATTTTTCCATTATAATTCAAGTTTACTGCTCAGAAACCATCCGAAAAAGATTATTCATTTGCTTCGCAAGTGGTTATCTTATCCAATTTCCCTAGGTCACTGTTACTTTGAAAGATTTATTTATTTGAATTCTTTGCAGGACAATTTGAAACTGATCGATGACATGGCTGTTCTAAGACCTACAATATTTTGTAGTGTTCCTCGGTTGTACAATCGCATATATGCTGGGTAATCATTGCTGTGTGCCCTTCAAAATATTTCAATATTTTACGGTCTGTGTCATGTCTAATTAAATGATTGTCACAGAATTACAAATGCTGTACAGACTTCTGGGGCTCTAAGGGAGAGACTATTCAGAGCTGCTTACAACTCCAAGAAGCAGGCCATTATGAGTGGTAAACATGCTAATATTTTGACAATCTCATAGTTTTGCACCAATTTTCTATTTGCCCTCTCATTATGCTGTCTTTAAATTACAAACTACAATTAAAATGGGAGGGAAAAAAAAAGATCCCATCGTCTTCTGTCCTCCACGCTATTCAACATAAGTTGTTAGTTTACCAATTCTCCCAAAAGCTCAAGCTGTTAGGAGGTGGGCCAACAATAATTTTATATTTCAACACTCCCCGTTACGTGCAGGCCAGACAAAGGTCAAACGTGCGGATAAATATTAATTTGAAAGTCCAACACAAATTATAAGAAGTCCGAAACATATTAAGGCCCAACACGCAATGATAATAAAGGGGTTAAATAGTGCAATTACAGGGGGTTCGAATCAGGACCTCCTGTTCTGATACCATGTTAGTTTACCAATTCTCCCAAAAGCTTAAGCTGTTAGGAGGTGGGGCCAACAATAGTTTTGTATTTCAACATAAGTACATAGCTTTGATTCAGTGGTATTTTCTGACAATTCTCAATTCACAGGAAGAAACCCATCTCCGGTATGGGACAGATTAGTATTTAAAAAAATAAAGGAAAAGCTTGGTGGACGGGTTCGTTTTATGGGATCAGGTGCTTCGCCATTGTCCTCTGATGTCATGGACTTTTTGAGGGTGTAAGTTGGCTACCTTACACGATGCAATCTTCCATCTTGGCGTACTTATTTATACACTGATTTTGAGAGTAGGGAGGAGGGAACAACTGTAATTATTAGAAATTTATATTACATTGTGTATTTCCAACAACTGCAGGTGCTTTGGCTGTGAGGTGATTGAAGGATATGGTATGACAGAGACTTCGTGTGTTATAAGCATTATGGACGAGGGTGATACCTTATCTGGTCATGTTGGGTCGCCTAGTTCTGCCTGTGGTGAGTTGCCAACTCTTTGCCCCATTAAACATATAAAAAGAAAATCATCTTATATTATTAGAAGGAACCACAAAATGTGCACAAAGCTGCATGTAGACACGGATATTTCATGGTTTGAACTTGTTGCTTGGAGTAGCCTTGCATGGGATCATCATACTCAAGATTCGTCGTTCTTTCTATTTTTTTCTTTCTTTTTTTGGTTCCTGCTTTTTACCTTTTTATTTTTTCTTTCAGAAATAAAACTGGTGGATGTTCCAGAGATGAATTACACATCAGAGGATCAACCCTATCCTCGTGGCGAAATTTGTGTCAGGGGTCCCATTGTTTTCCAAGGCTATTACAAAGACGAAGTCCAAACGTATGAAGCTAGATTATGTGATTGTTTTTAAGAGCTAAAATAGTTAAGTGACTTATAGCTGACTTTTCAGTTAATTGAACAGGAGAGAAGTAATCGACAATGATGATTGGCTGCATACCGGAGACATTGGACTATGGTTACCTGGGGGCCGACTTAAGATTATTGATAGGTGAGGTTCTTCAAATCTTTTGCAATTTTTGTATATGAATGTTGATAAAGACACTGGCAATCGATTTGATCTAAAAAATTGTAAATTTGGAAGCCATGAAGACAATAGTTAAGAAAATTGGATTGTTTTATTAAGGAGTTGTGCATGCCATTGGTTCAATACATCTCTTGTAAATAATGATTATTACCTTTTGACAGGAAGAAGAATATTTTTAAGTTGGCACAGGGAGAGTATATAGCACCAGAGAAAGTCGAGAATGTCTATGCCAAGTGCAAATTCGTTTCTCAGTGTTTTATTTATGGTAAGGAAAAATTGGATTTGTGAGGGAAAAAAAAAAACTTTCTGTTTATGTGTTCTTCCCAACATCTTAATCTTTTTTACCCTCCATCTTTAGGCGACAGCTTGAACTCCTGCCTTGTAGCAGTAGTTGCAGTGGACCTGGAGGTGTTGAAGGAGTGGGCTGTGTCAGAAGGCATCAAGGTGGTTCCTTTGAGCACTGTTAGATTTGAACATTTCCTCTGTTTTCATACTAAATAGTTGATTTAGTTGAAGCCACGCTTGTTAGCTCCAAGTTATACCTTTATTTTTGCTTAAAATAGTGCGTCTGTGAGGTATACAAAAGCCAATGATTGCAAATTCCAGCAAAATCCTGGAATCTTCCTTTTTAATGAATTGCCGGGGCTCAAAACTTAAATCAGGCGAGGTTTGAAGATCTAGGACAACTACGATGCTATTATCTCTTATTCCATATGTGCAGTAGAAGATCTAGGACAACTATGCAGCGATCTAAGAGCGAGGTCAGCTGTATTGGCAGACATGGATGCCGTTGGTAGGGAGGCTCAGGTAATCTATCTTATGAGTTAATCGTGTAATCCTTCAGTGAGCTGATGAGCTTGCTCATGAGGCTTTGAATTTGCGAAGGCTGTAACTTTGGTTCCCGAACCATTCACCGTGGAGAATGGCCTTCTGACACCAACTTTCAAGGTAAGCCTCCTTTTCTTCCTCCACGTAATTTGCTTTGGCTGATAACTCTATTACAATGCTGAGAAGTCAAGAAAAAGAGCTAACAGCATCGTGAGCCCCCAGCGGCCCCACCCCTATTAAGTAAAGAACTCAGGGCTCGCGGAGTCCTTCAGCATTTACGGAAGAAAAACGTTGGAATGAAAGAGTTTATAGAACTACTCATTCTTTTCACCTAAGCATGAATGGAAAAGATGTACTGACTCGGGTTCCTTTACAGATTAAGAGGCTCAAGCTAAAGCCTACTTTGCCAAGGCAATTTCAGACATGTATTCTGAGATTTCTTGATCTGATCCGACACTGCAAAACACGATTTCTTGGATGCGGAATTGAAGAAAAGAAGAGTTCGTTTTAAGTTTGCAAAATGCCGTGGTTTTCTGTAAGCAAAAAGCTGCACGAGGCTCATTGTAGTTGTTGTTGTAGTATAGGCTCTTTGGAGGGCTGTCAATGAAGCAGAGGATGCTTTGTTTCTTGTTTTGTATGTAACATTAGTTTGTAATTCTGATCTGTTATCAATAAAATAGTTCATAATTTTGATCTTTTTCACCCACAAGCCATTAACAATTTTTTTTCCGGGGGCCCACAATAGGATTAACAAACAAAATAAATAAATAAATAAATAAATAAAATCCATCCATCTTGGAAAGATCAACTTCAGTTTTGCCAAGTGCATGGAGGGAGGATCTTGTTGGGAAAATCCAATTTTGACTCAAATATTTCCGTCCCTTGTACTATTAAATGGGCACGTAAATCAATTTAATATTTAGTCAAGTAAATAGGTAAAATAAAATAACGAAATCAAGAGACCAAATTTTCATGTGAAAAATCGTTCAATATGAAGAACAGGTTATAAGTAACCTAAAAACTCAACTAATAACATCAACGAGTACACACCTAACAAATCGAGGCTAACAATCACGAAAAATCGACCGGCCTTGTTGTTGCAAGCTGCATTATAAGTCTAACAATGACGACTTTGCAAGCAAAAATATAGGAGGATCTATTTATTTCTCATAGTTCTATCATATATAACCTCATTAAGGTTAGCTCAGTGGATGAGAGGAAATAAAATTAAAAAGAATTTATAAGTTTAAAACTTATAAGTGTATTCATTTTTCTTTAATAAGTGAGAATTGCAAATAAAAATATGTTACTGACAAGCATGTTGAATGCAATTAAATTGCATGATACATGTAAGGGGAAAAAAAAAAGGTTGGAAAAGACGAGCAGGCTTGCCAATCTCAACTAGTTCAAAGTGATGAAAAGAAAAGTAGAAAAATTGTGTTCACAAAATATGCCATCAAAAATAAAAAGTTTTTTAATGAATGCCCGAAGTTTTATAAAATTTAGATAAAAACGATTTTAAAAAATCAATATACACGATTAATAACTATCGTAGTCAATCATTAATTAACGAGCAGTTTTTAAAACTAAAAACAAATAAATTATTTTTCAAAAGAAATGTTGAAAAACATTCTATTTCTCAAATTTTCCCTAAATAAATTATGCATATTATTTTCTTTACTTAACAAACGATTCTATATCAATATAATATGGAGTACTACTCGTTTGGTGTCTTCTTATGCAACAATGTGGTATCCAGCGTATTAGAATTGAGCTTTACATTAGCTGTATGCTACACATGAATAGCCAAACACAAATTTTTATTTTTTGTAATAAGCAGTGTGAAACATAACCGAGCCTACCCTGTTCCAAAATCCAAAAATGTAACATGGAAGACTGTGGATAAATAAATATTAGAAAAAACTTAAAAGTCAATATGGCATTCTCGTTCCACCGTGATATGATATTTTTGATATGGCTTTTTATAAACACTGTTGAACCACAAATACACAACAAAGCTGCACTTAATATTCTGCAACGTGCTGTACAACCCAAATTCATTTTTCTCCCTAGTCGCTCTAGTTAATTGGAGCATCTTTTCAAGAATTTACAACACCAAGTAATCAAAAATCGAAAAATTAACGGCATAAATACTGAAACATAAAGTCACTGCATGACGAGTGGTTGTGTGTTGTTCCGAAGCCACTGGAGGGCTGAACCATCCAGCAAAGGCGACACCTGAGAGACATTTGGTTTAGCTTCAATTTCTGGGGTGAGAGCAAGAATGGCTATGCCATAGATAAGAAAGCATCCTAAAAAAATGAAATGAATAAATACAAAGACATATCAAATGACGATCGGATCCATATGTAACCTTTTCCCAAACTTGGGAATGGTAGTCATTGAGCCAAGTGATCTCCCCAGCGGAAAGCAAAGATAAATCGATCAACTTAGCCTGTATCAAAATGTACTTTATAAGAAAGATACATTTAAATAGCCACTTAACCCAAGAACTCATTATAATCTACGGTAATCTCAAACTCACTCATTAAAAGGCAATAGATGGAGAAAGAAAAAAGAATGTGTAACAAATAGCCTTGGCTGTTATTATACCTGAATGGGAACAAATGTGATTTTTTCAAAGCCCAGATAATCGATTCCTCCAAAACGAATTGGCGTGTTAACCTCTTTCACAACAATCAGATTCTGCATAACGATATGAAATATAAATCAATATGCAGCTAAAAGAAGGCATGGAAATCATACATTCAGCCTGGTAGAATGCCAAAAACTTGGAATGGAGAGGTGCAATGGAAAAATAGCAACTCAATGGGGACCAAAGAAAGAAGAAGTGGTTAATTGAATCATGAAATCACCGGATCTCAGATATAGACAAAAGGAAAGAGAATTTTTGAAAGATGTTTAAGAGTTTCCGTGCATACCTCAATCCGAATGCCAAAGGCGTGGTCTTCATAGTAGCCAGGTTCATTGCTAACAATCATGCCTCTTTGTAAAGAAGTCATATTGCCATATCGAAAACTGATACTTTGAGGACCCTCATGGACATTCAATGCAGCTCCTACACCATGCCCGGTTCCTATGACATTGAAGATGAAAAAAAATTTAACATTAAGCAGATTAGTCATTGAGTCATAAATCCATCACGGTGAATTTTTTCAGCTGAACGATAAGCTAAGAGAAGTTCTTGAATACCATGCCGGTAATCAAGTCCTATCTTCCAAAGAGATGAACGAGCGAATGCATCCAATACAAAACCTGGGGTATTTTCAGGGAATACTGCCTGATCAAGGGCTATATGACCCTGCAATGGTATACAATCAGAACTCAGAAACAAAATATGAAAAAGAAAAGCATATAATGCTTAAATGGTAAATAAATATAATTCTACAAAGATAGAAATCATCCATTTCTGTATGTTTGGGAATAATCAACACTCATCAAGAGATCATTAGATACCTGCAAAACTCTTGTGAAGCATTCTTTTTCCCATGCTTTAGGTTCACCAAAATGAACAGTCCTTGTTATGTCTGTTGTTCCGTCAACATATTGAGCTCCACTATCCAATAGGAAGAGTTTATTTCTATCCACAATGCTACAGTTATCAGGTTCTGGTTTGTAGTGGATGATTGCACCGTTTGCACCGGACCCTGGAAGTTTGATTATTCAAATGCTGATCAGAGAAAAAAACACCACTCTCCAGAAGGGAAAAAAAATATCAGCACTATAATAACATTTCTTCGAGTTTTATGCTTGTGAAACAAACGCATGCATAAATGTGCTGTCCTGGCCACTCCAATACTGGTTGGAAATGAGTGTTTAATATTTTCCGAAACTAGAATTGAAACATAAACTGAGCTAACAATGGCAGCCAAATTGACCATTCTTAATACACAAAATGTAAACTAATACAAGGTTATCAGCATACCACTAATAGTGTCAAAGCTTGTATCCATGAAACCACTCTGCCTTGAACGAAATTCGAGAAGCTTGTCCGCAACTTCTACCTCTGTTAACTTTACACCCTTATCAATTTCCTCTTCCATCCAGGCCCAGAATTGTGCTAGAGCAGCTGCATCCCTGGAAGAAAATCATTCTCTCATATTCCCTGAACTTCTTAGCTATATTTATCTCTGTAATAGACAAGTATGAACTTAAAAAGGTTTTGCATATTTTATCTTAGGTAGTAATGAGTCTATCCCAAAGAATAGAACCCAATTGCATGCATACAGTCTATTTTACCAGTTCTTTGGAGTTTCTCCAGAGTGATAAAAAAGAGTAATCTCATCCCCATTTACAATGATGGTCAACTACGTGCTTGTTGGTGTTTCCTTAAACAGACATGGATAGCTTCAAATTGAAGCATAATTCTAAGGTGTTTCCGACACTAACTACAATCCTTTAACCATATCAATGAGGCAATTGAAACCAAACAAGTAATATCAAAGCAGTAATGCAATGTTTATATTTGTATCACAACTTTAGGCTCGGAGGAGGGATTATTACCTTAAATGACAGTTCTGCATCCCTTCTAACTCAGCAGCATTTTTTATTGCCTTTGCCCAAGAGATAGGAGACGCTTTATAAACACCAGCAGGGGCACTGGACCAACCATTGAGGCCATCATTCTTTGGAGTCTTATTTGTTTTCTCGATGTGCTTGTACTGTCTTTCACAGGCAGCAGTATATGTGTCGACAATAGCAGCATTAAGAGAAGACCTATCAAGCCACAGTCGAGCTCCTTGTGCTGCCAAGCTGAAAGTTGCAAGATTGTGTCAGAGCAAATAATTGAGGAAAATTTACCTTACTATACAGGTGGGAGAATGCAAATGCTATTCAATTTCAGTCTTCCTTTGGTATATGGTAATATCCTATGTGTGTGTGTCTATAAACATATACATACACGCGTATATAAAATTGCTCTGAAATATCCTATATTTTATTGTCTAGCATTGGATGTTATTATTTCTCCTGTAAAATTTATCATGATGTAGAAAATAAAGCTTCAACGTATGGTTGGCTATTGCTGGAAACACACACACACACACACACACACACACACACAACAAACACATGAAAACAGATTATCTCCCGTTTACACCCCCGTGCCCTATCTGTGTAAAGATTAGATGATCAAAACTTCTATCGAAGATGTTATTGCTATCTCATGTCAGCTTGAAAACAGGATATCACACCAAGATGTGGATAAGCTTACCAGTCAAGTAATGAAAGTTACAATGATTTGAATTTTAAAAAGAAGAAAGAAAAAGGAACGACATTTTTTCCATGAGAAAAGTGAAGCTGTGTATCATCAGTCTGAAAAACTTACTTTCCCATAAAAAAAAAAAAAAAGCAATAAATTCCAAGCACACCTTTTAACCTCAGACAGAATGGCATCATATGGCTTTAACTCAATTCCTGCACTCTTCAAGTGCTCCATCACATCTGGTGTGACTTTAGAATTATCCACAAATAACTTTGCTTTATCAATCTCCACAATTAAGTATGCGTACATAACCGGAGAATGCGGGACGTCACTTCCTCTCTGGAAATAAAATTTAGAGACCCATGTGGATAAGACACTAAAACACAGATCAAATATACCATTACTAATTCCAAAAAATATCTTATCAACTCCAACCGCATACCAGGTTCAAAAGCCACGCAATTTCATCAAGCATCGATACCACAAGTGCAGATGATCCAGCTTGAACAAGTTCTGACCTCAGAGATGATAATTTTGAAGCCACATCTAATCCAGCATATTTTAGGTCATGTACTCGAATTAAATTGTTTGGAGGCTTTGGTCTTGATTCTTTCCATATCTCATCCACTAGGTTTATATCATATAGGAAAACCAATTCATGATTCTTCTTAGCAATGGCCTCCCTCAATTCCTCTGCAGCATCGGCGGAAAAAAGAAACTGCTCCCTTCACAATATCAAATAGGTGGCATCATGCACAGGCAAGGACAGAGGATTCTAGACTCAACGTAATTCCAACACAATTACTTTCAAAGTGACAGCATAAACTCTTCCAAACATAAAAAATGAAGTGCTGTGCAGTCATTAATGTTTTTAAGTATTGCTCACAGGATCAATGCCGACTCTTCCACCAGGAGCCAAAACATCATTTAGCCATTCACTAGTGATAGGAACACCAAAATTACCAGCCCGCATGAGAATCCAACTAGAGCTCAGCTGCTTCTCAGCCTAAGCATGACAGAAAAGAAGATGGGTTATGCACTCACTGCAGCACTGCTGATACGGTCCAAGAAAAAGAAGCAAAAGTGCAATAGAAATGGTGTTTTACGCCCAAAAATTATGAAATTATCATACAGATAGTATGGTGATGAAACCCGAAAGTGCAGAACGATCAAAAAGAAAGTGGGAGACTTTCTTTTCCTCACACGAATCAACTTTACCAACCTGGAGAAAATAGCGTCCGTCGGTCCATAGAGCTGCTTTGTCCTTGGTTACAACAGCAGTTCCAGCACTACCAGTAAAGCCGGAAATATAGGCCCTCCTCATATAACATTCAGCAATAAACTCACTCTGAAGCCCAAAATCAAAAATGAAAGAATAAAAACAATCAATTATGACTTGTTATAAGTATTGATAACGCTCCGATAGTTGTTGCAGATATAATCTAACAGTAATTTCTCTGAGACTCCACCATAAGGTGTAGAGTTCAAATCCTCCATCCCCAAATTCAAAATAATAATAACGCAAAAACTGCACACTAAACTCAAACTTTGAAAACCTGTTATTAGTTTTGAAACCTTTGAAAAGCTCAAACTTACTCAACAGATAATTGTCAAACTAAAACTCCACCTGTTATTGATTCATGTACCTCTGAGATAAAATTTACTCTGAAGCAAACCAAAAGCTCGTATTTTTATTTTTTAAAAAAATCCCTATTTCGATAAATAAATACCTGAATTCTACAACCAAAAACCATTCGAAAACACTAAAACACCGAATTCAAATAAATAAATATCGAGTGAAAGAAATATATATATGAGACAAAGAAGTAAAGGTGATAAATTGAACCTGGTGAGCGTCCTGGGAGGGAATGATATAGGCGTCGATGCCGACGCCGGGCTTGGAGAAGAGCTGCCGGAGGGAGCGAAGCTTGTCGTCTGCCTTCGAACTCGTCCGGAGCTCCGACGGCGACTTGACGGAGAACGAAGAGCAGCCTCGGACGATCAGAGGAGGGGATTTGGGAGGGAAAGCGAGGAATTCGGAGCGGGACTTGGGTGTGAGGAAAATGGGGAGGAATCGGAGGCAGCGAGAGGCGTGGGAGGAAGGAGACGGCAGAGGAAGAGACGGCGAGTGAGAGAAGGGTCGCATTGCCTGCGACGGCAGTGAGTGCATCGTCGCCGGAGTTCTAGAGAGAGAAAGCAGGGGGAGAGAGAGAGAGAGAGAGAGAGAGATGAGGTCTGTGTGACTGTGCGGTTGGGAAATTTACGCAGAAGAAGAAGAAGAAGAAGATAGAGACCTTTACCACAAAAACGGCGCGCTTTGAGAATATAATAAAAGTTTGCGTGCTTTTTCAAACAAGGCCTAACTTTTACGATTTTACACTTTGGTCTTGAAATAAAGATATATCACACTAGTGCCTGATTTAAGAAAAATGGCATCAGTAATAGTGTTTCTAACTTTTTATAAGAATTGTACTACTTGTAAGTATTGTTGTTTGTCATAATTATAATGTCATGTTGTAAAAACTTTTCATATGAACATTCATAAATTAGATCGTTAAAAAATTAATGTAATTATTAAAATAACGGTGCTTATTGATAAAATAAAAATTCAGTTTCTATTGTAAGATTTATCTTTTTTCTAATCGAATGTGAAATGGGTTGGATCAAGTTTGTGTATCATTCAAACTTAAGTCTCACCATTTCTTATATGTCTGGTGAATTGATCAAATGGTCATTACATCCTATATTTAATACATATTTTAATTCAAGAATATTCTACTTTAATAAAGAGATAAGAGAATTGTACCAAAATAAAATTTTAGAGAAAGCATACAAATAACACATGTGAAAGCTACACTAATACCATTAATCATTAATTGAAATCAAAAGTTAATTTAATAGACAAAAGAAACAAAGGACTTAGCTAGACAAACTAAAGACACAACATATCTGAAGAACTTGTATATATTAAAGACTGATAGTTTTCAAAACTTTTTTAATGTTTTTCCCCAAAAAAACATTTTTACTATATTAACATTCTATTTTTTTAATTCATTATTAATATGAGTTTAGTAGAGTTGTTGTGCCATAGGTGCCAACCTTTCAATGTTTTATCAATATCTTGTTATTAGGAGTCTGATGACCTAATTTAGAGTCTGTTTGATAAGTTTCTTTAAAGTAATTTTTTTATTTTTTGTTTCTAAAAACTTCGTTTGGAAGTATTTGAATAATTTATCAAAAAACTTTTAGTATTAAGATGAGTTTCTTGTGAAAACCATGAAATGTGAATTTTGTAAAAGAAAAAAAAAAGAACAATTTTAAGACTTACATTAAAGTTAAAATTAGAAATTATAAAGTTTATTTGACATTTTAAGTACCTATTAAAATACATTAAGATCATTTTTATTTATAAGTTCTTTTAAAAATATAATGTAAATATTTTCTGAAAAGTTGTTTTTTTTTAAATTCTTTTAGTGACTAAAAACAAAAGCAAAACTAAAAACATATGCAAAAGCTAACTCATAATATTGCTAAAAGAATTTAGAAACAAGATTATCATAATTCTTGATTCAGGGGCTAAAGTACAAATGAATAAAAGTTTCGGAGACAAGTGGTGCGTCCAGCGTGCAAGTCTTTCTTTAAAAAAAAAAAAAAGAAAAAAAAAAAAAGAAAAGGCAAATCCGAGGAATAATCTTCAATCACGTCAAGCTCAGTCCACTTTACTTTACCATTTTGTTGGATCTAATTTCCCCAGCTCAGACATCTTCAAACTCCTTTACTCAACAGCTCTCGTTTAATTTAAAAAAAAAAATCCTTAAAAAGCTCCAAGCATCCAGCAATGGCGATCATCACAGAAGAAGAAGAAGATCAAAACGAGGAACCCAAACAACCCCAGAACAAGCCAACCAAACCACAGAAACCAAAAACCCAGAAGCCCAGTTCTTCTCCCTCCACAAGCACCAAATCCCCCAACCCAACAACCTCAAAATCATCGAACCCCTTCACTTTCTGGTTCTACTTCACTCTCACAGTCTCTCTCATCACCCTTCTCTTCATCTTCTTCAGCTTTCTCTCTCCTCAGGACCCCAAATCCTGGTTCCTCAGCTTACCCGCCAGCCTCCGACAACACTACTTGAACGGTCGGAACATTAAGGTACAGACACGCCCAGATCAATCTTCCATTGAAGTTTTTACCTTTGAGCAAGGTCCTGTTTCGTCTGAGAATGTTGTGTTTGTTCATGGGTTGGGTCTTAGTTCTTACTCTTTTCGGGGAATTATTCGATCTTTAGGCGGTAAAGGGGTTCGTGCTGTGGCTATCGATTTGCCCGGAAATGGGTTTTCGGATAAATCGGTGATGGGGATTGGTGGGAGATCAAGTGGGGTTTTAGGGAGGTTTTGGGATGTGTACAGTGAAATTCAGGAACATGGTCTGTTTTGGGCTTTTGATCAGATGGTTGAAACTGGGCAGATTCCTTATGAGGAAATCGAAGCTCGGATGTCAAAGAGGAAAGTTTCGAAACCGATTGAATTGGATTCGGAAGAGATTGGTAAAGTGTTGGGACAAGTCATTGAGACATTGGGCTTATCTCCTGTTCATTTGGTTTTGCACGACTCCGCGCTAGGAACGAGTGCAAACTGGATTTTGGAGAATTCAAAATCTGTGAGGAGTGTCACGCTTATCGATCCTGCACCAAGGTCGGTATCGGCTTTGCCTTTGTGGGCACTGGAGGTGCCTGTGATTAGGGAATTTGTGTTGGGGTGTTCGTTTGGGCATGCTTGGTTGATTAAGAAGTGTTGTTCGAGAGGGATCGGTGTGTCTGATTTGGAAGCTCATAGAGTTCTCTTGAAGAGTAGGGATGCGAGGAGAGCGCTTGTTGGGATGGGAAAGAAGTTGAATTACAGTTTTGATATTGCAGAATGGGGTGGTTCTGATGAGTTGAAAGGTGTGCCCTTGCAAGTGATTTGGTCTAAAAGTTGGTCCAAAGAATGGAGCAAGGAAGGAGAGCGAGTTGCAGATGCGCTCCCGCAGGGGAAATTTGTTACGCATTCTGGTGGAAGGTGGCCTCAGGTAAGATGAGCTCTATATTATATGAACATTGCTTATTTCAAACATTACTATGTCTGTGGACGTGACCAAGTTTCTTGGATGAACTAGTAGAATGTTCTGAAAAGTTGAACACCCTTGCATTTTTGTTCTTGTCTAATGAGCATAAGAGGAACAAATAGTACATTGGCAACTGGTAAAAGTTTATGTAGTGTGTGAGTTGCTTCGTGATGAAGATGAACTTCTTCATAACCAAAAATTGTTTTCCAGTGTGAAGTAAGTTCCAGTTGAGTTTAGGCAGGCGTTAACCATAGTAAAGTCGCATACTTATGAGCATTTGAAACACAGGCAACTTAGGCAGGCATTTGAAACACAGGCGTTTCAAGACAACTGACACGTGCATTGCTACTTGTTAAATTCGATATGGAACTTTATTAGCTGATGTTTTTGCTCGAAAACTTTAATGAAGGCGTTGTAGTAAAAAACCATCTAGTACTTTGCAAAGAAAATGTCTGCATCGTTGTCTGGATTGGAGTACTTCATGAGTTCAACATGAAGAAAAGCTAGAGCCTTGGATTTAACGTTCTAGAAAAAAAAGCTCTTTTGTATTTTTCTTACAGATTTTGTTTTCTTGATTGGATTATCATCTCGATTCAAGGCCTAGAGCACAACTAATCTTATGAAGCAAGTTCTAGCTGTTGAAGTTCCACCGAGCTCTTCTTCGCTTATTTACCTTTGTGATTGTAGGAGGACTCTGCAGATCAGGTAGCCGAAAGTATTTTCCAGTTTGTTTCCTCGTTACCTGCGACTGTCAGAGAGGTCATCGAAGAGCCCATACCCGAACACATCCAGAGGATGCTTGACGAAGCGAAAAACAACGATCACCATCACCATCATGGTCATGGTGGGCACGACCACCACCATGGCAGTCATGGGCATGCTCATGAAGCTGGCTTGATGGACGCCTATGGCCTCGGTCATGATCATGGTCATGGATGGTGAACCTTTAGCTGTTTCCAAGCGGTTATGATTTTACGCCCCTAGTTAACAACTCTTTTTTTTTTTTTTTTTTTGGCCATGCATCCTTCTTACTAATGTTGTATGAGAGAGAGACACCGATTGGAGAAGAAGCTTGTCCCAGAAAGATTGTTCTATTGAACTTTTGAAGCGCAATTTATTAGCACAATCGAGATGACACTTTTTCTATTTATGTTTGTAGTTTCGTACATTTCCTCATAAAGTAAACTACTTAAAATGTCTTTCTCATATGATCAGAAGAGTTCATTGATCAATTCACTGCTTGATATATTCTTCTACATTCCCAAGTTGTAGCCCAAAAAAAAAAAAAAAAAAACATGCCACATTCACACTGAAATTAATGCTAAAAAACTTTTTTTTTTTTTTTTTTTTTTTGCTGGAAAAGAACCCTCCAACTTTTTTTTTTGCTAGAATTTTTTTTAATTAAAAAAAAACCCCTCCAACTTGATATTCATATCGAATGTCTAATGTCGCAACCAAGGAAAAGAGAGAAGCCGTTTCAAAAAAAAAAAAAAAATTTCCATAATTTGTTTGGCTTTAAGCCAAGAACGAAAAAGGTTTGACCCTACTGCGGTCTACAACTCCCCCCCACCCCCCCCCAACCCGACTTTTAAAGATTCCATGTAGGTATTTATTGTACTTTTATTCTTTTTTTTTTTGGTAGAAAAGCATTCAATATTCTTATTTTTGTTGGATAAAGGTGGTGTTCTCATTTAATTTTAAATAGATATAAAAGTTATCATATTATACTTTGTAACAATAGTAAAAATAGGGTACATACAAAACAACTAATATGAATTAAAAAAAAAACATCCAACAACAATTGAATTAAATTTGGATGATATTTTTGTTTATCAAATTAAATTAGATTGGATTGGATCTTTATTAAATTAGATTGGATTGGATATTTGATGTGAATTTTGAAAATCCGATAAATCTGATCCAATCTAATATATTTTTATTATAATATATAAAAATAATTATATGTATTATAAACAATAATATTTCTTTTTTTTTTTAACATCCTTTTGTTTTTTTGTCTTTCTTTTCATATATAAAATATCAATTATTTCCTCTCAAAATTTACCCTTGAATCCCATATCATTATCATTTCTCTCACAATTCAGTAACCTAAAGTATCACTTTCTCAACACCATCGAAGATCCACGGGTTACCGCGTATGAGTTCTAATTTCACATCATCTTCTATTCTTTTTATGTCGTCTCATATTGTTGCATCATTGAATCTCTATATCTCCTATGTCTTAGGAGTTTGGCCTTGGGAGATTTATTTTTATACACTCTAATATTGGACTATTTTTATTTTGTTACATGATCAATGAATGATGGTAATATGATGTCATGAAAACATAATTTGTAAGTTAAAAAAAAAAACCATAATTTGTTTTTTGAGTAAGTTTCGTCAAATTTACAATGTTTTAATAAGTTCTTATAAAAACTCAAATACAATCAAATCATCTAATAATACAATCCAAAACCAATCTTATAGTTTTAAACCAGATTAAATAAGATGATATAACTAATTGGACTGGATTGGTTAGATTTGAAAAGATTGTTATTATTAGATTAAATAATTAAAATTAAAAATAGTTTGTTTCGACTCAATGCAACCCTTGTTCTATAACTAGGGATGAAAACTTCTTTTTTTCTTCAGCGACCATCGTCTAATTTAATTATTAGAAAAAACCATTTCAAAACTAATCAATTTAAACGAATGCATTGCTATAATCCAATTCTATTTCAAGTTTTATTATATTGGATTAAATAATTACATTATGTTTGGATAGGTATGGCAATGGCGGGGCGGGGGAGGTATGCTTCCCCCACCCCCATACCTGCCATCTTTTTTCTCCCTCATACCGTCCCATACCCATATAATTTAATATAGATGTAGAGATGGGTACTCTCTATTAGGGATATTATATCCATACCATATCCATTTACACATTAATAATTAAAAAAAATACAATAATAAAAACTAATTTAATTAAAATTTTTATAAAATTGAGCAACATCATCACAAATGAAACTGAAATTTTAAAACCAAATTCAAATTTCAGGAATCTATAAATTAAATTTATTAAAAAAACTAAAACACTAAAAATTAAAATTTATACATATATATATATATATAATCATATGTATATATTTTTATAAGGGTGAATATAATTGGGGTGAGTGCGGGTATATGGGAGTTTTCCCCACCCCCACCTCACACCCATGTGGGGATTAATATTAACCCTATACCCACCTCATACCCATGTACTATCCCCCATATCTACCCCTAATGGGGTGGATACCCACGAGTACTAACACCCATGGATAAAAATGACATCCTTATGTTTGGATTTGAGTGCTTATATTTGCATCGACAATATTGATAAATACCGCGACCTAATAAATGTTTTCTAATATAAATATAATAAATATAGCATTTTATAGACATTTTTTTATAATACTAGATTTAACCTTTTATACACCCACTTCTAATTTAATTTTAATTTTTAATTTTTTTTATTAAATACAAATTAGCAAATCTAAATAAGAAAAAAATAGCAAGAAAAAACAAATAAAGAGAAGAATCAATTAAAAAAGAAAACTCATAAAGAATCATTTTCAAATATTAAAAGCAAGGAAAAAGAACACACAATATTTCTTGAATCAAAAATGTAAAATATATACTTCAATATTCGTTGGCTCTTCAAGAGATATACTTTATTTTATTTTTGTTTCACTTGAATCTTCCAATGAAATTTTTCATGTAGTTATAAAGATTTCTAAAGAGAAAAAATTGATGAAGAACAATTTAGGATTTATAAAATGAAATTAACGATAATTAAATTTGTAGAGAGTTTTTTTATTTAAAAATAGTATTTTCATTTATAATTAATGTGGTGTATGTTTTTTAATTATTTGATATATAAAAAAAAGAATATTTCTATTTGTATGAATGTGTATGTCTGAGCATTGTTAATAAGTTTTAAGATAATTTTTATTATGGGATAAACAAGTATAAAAATCCTTAATGATTCTATAGAGATATTTATAAATATTAAAGGTGTAAATAAAATCTCCCTTGGATTTTCATCAGATCCATTAAAGTTTATAAAATTTCTTAAAAGGATGAATCATATTATCAAGACGTCAATTTAATCACTCATCATATAAATGAGACCAAAATTGTCCACTACAAAAAAGTTAAGCAAGACAAATACACAGAAACAAATATCGTGTACAAACCAACCTCTAAGCTAAAAGTTTAAAAGTTTTCTTTTCTTTTCTTTTTTTTTTTTAAAGTAAAACTTACTTGTAATTAATAAGTTAAATCACTCAAAACTATAAAAGCTACAAATCTTGAAACTTTATTCTAATTATAAACCTTATTTTTTTATAATAAACACAAAAATAGTACGTTAATTAGCCATTTTTTATAAAAGTTTTCATACACTGTATAAACTTAAAAGTTTTGAAATTAAACAAGTAATTTATTCGGAGTGAAAAAAAAAAGTATTTTATTAAAAAAAAAAAAAAACACGACAACAGAATTCTGATGACGTCAAGCGTAAAAGTTAGTTTCACAACAGAATTAATAAATTTTTTTTTTCAATTTTTATATTTCCCTCGGCCATAAATAAAAAATACACCTTTGGTCTTCTCTCTCTGCGTCACAAAAATGGGCTGCTGTTGTGACGAAGACGACGATGACATCCTCGAGCACCTAAATCCCACCATTTCCACCCAATTCCTAACCCTAACCCTAGACCCCTCCTCCTCCTCCTCCACCACCACCACCACCACCACCACCACCACCACCACCACCGGCGTCTGCAGGGACGAATTCGTCATTTCTCCGATGAACTCTCACTTCTCGGCCCTCACCTGCCGCGACATCCTCCGGCTCATCTTCGAGAAGCTTCCGGTTCCGGACCTGGCTCGCGCCTGCTGCGTCTGCCGAGTCTGGAACTCTGTCGCCTCCGACAAGGAGATCCTCTCCAGAGCCTTCCTAGCTCCCTGGAAGCTGAACCGCGTCGTCGGAGATCCCCTCTCCCGAAGCTTCTGGAAGGACAACGGTCTTGGTAAGTTCGCGATTTCGCATCCGATCGTCCGCGGTGATAGTGTCGCTAGTCTCGCTGTCAAGTACTCTGTTCAGGTACGTCACTGAAACCTGTTTGGTTACTGAGAAAAGAATGGAAGAAAATCTTATCCTGAATCTTGGAAGTTGGAATTGTGTTTTCATGCGGTGAAGATTTACAGATTAGAGAGAAATTGAATTGCTGGGAAGTCAGAATTTGAACGGAAAGAATTTATTGATTTCTTGGAAAATAAAGGATAAAATTACAGAATTTTTTATTTTCTTTCAACTCATACTTTTCAGTTTGAGTTGTGAAAGATGATATTAGCCAACATTTTTTTGGAGAACTAACATGAAGTAGAAGAGACAGTCATTTACATTTGGTTATAAGCCTCACCCAAGTTGTAATATAAAAGAGAACTAATTAGGAAATAAATGACCACGAAGTGTGGTGACCTAATGATAATGGATCTGTGGTTAAAGATTAGAGTGCTGGGTGTTCCTTTTGGAGTCTTAAAAGTGAATGCTTGATTTATACCTGCATAGTAATCGATGTAGAGTGTATGGTATCATGCCTCCGTGTTTCGTTATTGTTAGCTCATTTAGGAAATAAATGACCATGAAGTGTGGTGGCCTAATGGTAAAGGATTTGTGGTTAAAGATTCAAGTTCTGGGTGGTTTTTTTGAGGCCTTAAAAGTGAATGCTTGGTTTCTACTGGCCTAGTAATCGATGTAGATTGTCTGGTATCACGCCTCCGTGTATTGTTATTAATAGCTCATTTAGTGGGGTTGGGATGCCGTTCTTCTTGTTAAGGGGTAAGGCCCGCATGTTGGGCCTTAAATAAACATTCATGTCAGTTTCTGGGAACCCCCCCGTTGATAATGTAACACCCGAATTTCTTCGGTAATGTAACACCCGAATTTCTTCGGTTCATATTTTATAGAAATTTCGTGTAAATATTTACCGTAATCGGTATTTCATGAGGAAGTTCGTTTTAGAACTTAATTTGTAAAACGAGTTCTTAAGATTTATTAAGACTCAAAAACAAATTGCATGAACTCGCAAAAGACCTTTATGAGTGAAGGAGGTCGTATTTGCACATTTCAAGACAAGTCGACGTTGACCAATAAGTCAGTTAGACCAAAACGGTCGAAAACGTCAAACAAGAATTTTTTTTTTTAAGATCGCAGTATAAGTGAAATTACTGCTAAAAACTCATTTCTTGATCAAGATGAGTTTTTAGCAGTAATTTCACTTATATTTTTTAAGGGGGGTAGGCTGCGGAACATGCTGTCTGATGTGAGGCGGCGTTCCGTTCACTAGTAGAGTCACTGCCTCCAACTGGGGCTCTGGAAGATCCTGGGGTATATGGGGATGCATCATCTCCTCAAACCTCCACCAGTAGTGGCTCATCGTCTCGCCCGGGTATGCGTGCCAGGCCTGGGATAACATCTGGTACCGTGTATGACGCATATCACGGTAAATATTCGGATCTCTAGCAGGTGCACCCTCATCTCTGGGTGGGAGTGGTCCGTAGCGCGCTAACATCACCGCACGAAACTGCGCCCAGGTGCGACTAGGCACCTGACGCTCACCAGCGTCGATCCACCATAGCCGCGCATCTCCGTAAAGACATTTAGCAGCGAGCATGATTTCCAGATAGTCCGGGATGTGACATTATCTTCCCTATCGAGGATTCTGACAGGCTTCTCCTCGTATGTCATATCGGTCTGAACCTCTACCGGCTCCTGATGAAGTATGTGGGAAGGATCCGAGATATACTTTTTGAGCATTGAAACGTGGAAAACGTCGTGCATTGATGATAGCTCTGGCGGTAAAGCGAGTCTGTACGCGACCTTTCAAATCCTTTACCTCTTCGGTCATCAAGAAAACCGTAACGGCGTCTCTATCCTCTTCGGTTTTCGCTTGTTCTTTCCGGGTTGTCGGGGACCTTGTGCATTGGGGTTGCTGGCATGGGCTTGTGGCTTAGCTTCCGTGGATTGATGAGATTGGTTCGTCTTGACTAGAGCTTTTTCTTCTTTCTTGGACTTGTAAAATTGGGCTCAGAAGCTTCCGTTGATCGAATTCTCGTACAACAACAGCTATCACTCTTCGATTGACATGGCACCGTTCGAAGCATTGTATGGGAGAAAGTGCAGATCGCCAATTAATGGACTTGTAAACCTTGTGCAACCTATTCCTCCCGTAGCACCCCAAGTGCCGAATATTCCTCCGGTAGCCCAACCAGAGGTCAGGCAGGAAATTCCGCGGAACGCTGAGGCTCCAGTGAACCCTGAGCAGCCCCCAGTCGATGATGCTGACGATCCGTCCTTCTTTTTAACGAACAGGACAGGTGCTCCCCATGGAGAGTGGCTTGGTCGGATGAATCCTCTGTCGAGTAACTCCTGCAACTGTATTTGGAGTTCTCTTAGCTCGGTCGATGCCATTCTGTACGGCGCCTTTGACACTGGTGCAGCTCCGGGTAGCAACTCGATCTCGAAGGAAATCTCACGCTCCGGTGGAAGTCCGGGTAGATCCTGTGGGTTTGAAAATGATGTTTGCAAGTTAGAAAAACGTTTTTCCTAGTCATTGGTCTAGAAAATCCCGTGCATGAGATTTTGCTCACTGCACGGATTTTGTTTAAAAATTCATAACTTAAAATATAAAACGAATTTGGAAACGCTTTCTTCACGAAAGTTATAGCTAACAAAAAGCTCTAAAACTTTCATGTTTTGAACATTTTCTGATTCTGGCTCAATTGATACCAGTTTTTGTTTGAACACATGTGAATCGTTGGAACCTGGTCACCCTGACCAGTTCTCGGTTTTTCTTCAAAACAAAGGCCATTGAAGCCTTATTTTTAAAATTTGTCCACGTTGTCCCCTAGGAAATAGCCTAACGAACAACTTTCGTGTTTTAAGTTTTTACCCATTCGGCCTCTAAGGACCTGTAAGTCCCACTTTTCCGAGCTGCCGGGTGTTGGACCCGAGAGCAGTTTTGGTGTTAGTTCAAATTTTACGTCCCTATGCGTCGCTCTAGCTCGATCGCCCAATGCGGGACCTATTAACACATGCACGTCTTCTAACGTCCCTCATACACATAAAATTTTAAATCCCGTGTTTTCGGATTCAACTCAAGGCCGAGACCCCTTGGTCCACGGTTTTGAGAGAGAAACGTACATACAACAAAGCTCAACCATATCATCATACAAACCCTAGAACATGCATTTAGAAATTTGATAAACATAATAGAGACATGAAACCCTTAAATAGAAACCCTAGCATGCATCTCTAGCACACAAAATCATAGAGCATATCTCCAACCAAACATGCAAAATAATCACCTCAAAAACCTAAATCAAGCATAAAAATATAACCTAAGCTATTTAGGGCTAAAATCGAAAATTATGAGCTTAAGCTCTTACAACTTTTTGTACTCGAAATACACGGTAAAACCCTTGAGAAAATGAACCAAAAATTTGAACCAAAAACTAGGGTAAAGTTTGGATTTTTACCTCAAAAATCCGGGGTGTCACTAGCTTGTTCCTAGTCGAGATTTAGCCTCCAAAGTGCACGGTTTGGACTTAAAATTCCTTGAATCTCCTTAAGTATCAACTCATAAAAAGGTTGGTTTCTCTTGGATCTAGATCAAACCTTCATACAACCCTTGCTTCTAGCCAAAACCCGAAAATTTTTTTTTTCTTGGATTTTCTCAACTCCCAAACACTCGGCAAGATGGGAAAGAGAGGGGAAGAATTTTGAACAAATCTCTCCTTTGAACTCACAAGAAAACCGAAGGCTTTAGGGGTTTCTTCACAAAATTTTTGGCTTGAACACTCTTGATTTCCCTAGCTCTCTCTATCTCTCTCTCTCTCTCTCTCGGATTTTTTTGGAGGGGAAATGCCAATTGGTATGGCTGAGAATGGGTTAAGGGCTGCTGACTTTTTGGGGTTTGAAATCCCTAGAAATAGTGCCTCTAGCCAGGGAAATCCTAGGCTTTCTTTTCCAAGGCAATTTGGTTCAAATCTTGCTATTTGGTCCTCCAATTTTTGCAAGCCATTGCCCAAAGGGGCTTGAGTGGCCGGCTGATAAGGGGAGAGGAGTGGGGGAGTGGTTGACAACTCATAGATGAGGTGTCACATGCTCATTGGTCCATGTGTGTGGAGGGTTATGTCCTAACTTAGCTTAATTGTGATGTAATTAAGCTTAAAGGCTTGTTTGGTTCAATCTTTTTGAAAAAATTGTGTAATTTCAACACATTGCAATAAATTTTAATACTGAGTTGCTTAAATACCCAGCCATGATGACCGAAGTTTTCCTCGCACTTTGGAGTCCATTCGTACTTTTTGTCCTTCCTGGTGAGGGCCGTGAGGGGTGCTGCTATCCTGGAGAATCCCTCTACGAAACGTCGATAGTATCCAGCGAGCTTCTTATCTCGGTAACGTTTCTGGGGGTCGGCCATGAGCTAACCGCTTCAATCTTCGCTATCCTGATCAGCAAGTCGCGCCCGGGTATGCGTGCCAGGCCTGGGATAACATCTGGTACCGTGTATGACGCATATCACGGTAAATATTCAGATCTCTAGCAGGTGCACCCTCATCTCTGGATGGGAGTGGTCCGTAGCGCGCTAACATCACCGCACGAAACTGGGCCCAGGTGCGACTAGGCACCTGACGCTCACCAGCGTCGATCCACCATAGCCGCGCATCTCCGTAAAGACATTTAGCAGCGAGCATGATTTCCAGATAGTCCGGGATGTGACACATCAAGAATGTTTGCTCCATATCGTGGAGCCACGCCTCGATGTGCACAGTACGCCTCGTGCTGTCAAAGGATAGGGGGTGTGCGCGGAAGAAAACCGTAACGGCGTCTCTATCCTCTTCGGTCATCATGGGGTCCATCGTACCGTATCTAACACGCAATGCTTAACTATGAGCATACATATATAAAACATAAAGTAAATCTAAACTTACATATGGTGGCGGTGATGGCAGGCAGACCGTGAAATGATGTCGCAGGGAACCTCTCTGATACCAATCTGTGACGACCCGCCTTGTACAGGCCGTCACTTGACTTAAGTATAAGTGAAATTACTGCTAAAAACTCATTTCTTGATCAAGATGAGTTTGAATAAGAATTAAAATCACCTTAGAAAAAATCAAGCATACTAAGTTAAAGTTCAGGGCGATAGGATTCGGAAAAATAAGAGAAGATTTTCCGATCGAGTTTTTCACAGATCGAAAATTTTAATGCAATGTAATTTTCGATACTGGGTATTTAAGCAACTCAGTATTAAAATTTATTGCAATGTGTTGAAATTACACAATTTTTTTCAAAAAGATTGAACCAAACAAGCCTTTAAGCTTAATTACATCACAATTAAGCTAAGTTAGGACATAACCCTCCACACACATGGACCAATGAGCATGTGACACCTCATCTATGAGTTGTCAACCACTCCCCCACTCCTCTCCCCTTATCAGCCAGCCACTCAAGCCCCTTTGGGCAATGGCTTGCAAAAATTGGAGGAACAAATAGCAAGATTTGAACCAAATTGCCTTGGAAAAGAAAGCCTAGGATTTCCCTAGCTAGAGGCACTATTTCTAGGGATTTCAAACCCCAAAAAGTCAGCAGCCCTTAACCCATTCTCAGCCATACCAATTGGCATTTCCCCTCCAAAAAAATCCGAGAGAGAGAGAGAGAGAGAGAGAGAGAGAGCTAGGGAAATCAAGAGTGTTCAAGCCAAAAATTTTGTGAAGAAACCCCTAAAGCCTTCGGTTTTCTTGTGAGTTCAAAGGAGAGATTTGTTCAAAATTCTTCCCCACTCTTTCCCATCTTGCCGAGTGTTTGGGAGTTGAGAAAATCCAAGAAAAAAAAAAAAATTCGGGTTTTGGCTAGAAGCAAGGGTTGTATGAAGGTTTGATCTAGATCCAAGAGAAACCAACCTTTTTGTGAGTTGATACTTAAGGAGATTCAAGGAATTTTAAGTCCAAACCGTGCACTTTGGAGGCTAAATCTCGACTAGGAACAAGCTAGTGACACCCTGGATTTTTGAGGTAAAAATCCGAACTTTACCCTTGTTTTTGGTTCAAATTTTTGGTTCATTTTCTCAAGGGTTTTACCGTGTATTTCGAGCACAAAAAGTTGTAAGAGCTTAAGCTCATAATTTTCGGTTTTAGCCCTAAATAGCTTAGGTTATATTTTTATGCTTGATTTAGGTTTTTGAGGTGATTATTTTGCATGTTTGGTTGGAGATATGCTCTATGATTTTGTGTGCTAGAGATGCATGCTAGGGTTTCTATTTAAGGGTTGCATGTCTCTATTATGTTTATCAAATTTCTAAATGCATGTTCTAGGGTTTGTATGATGATATGGTTGAGCTTTGTTGTATGTACGTTTCTCTCTCAAAACCGTGGACCAAGGGGTCTCGGCCTTGAGTTGAATCCGAAAACACGGGATTTAAAATTTTATGTGTATGAGGGACGTTAGAAGACGTGCATGTGTTAATAGGTCCCGCATTGGGCGATCGAGCTAGAGCGACGCATAGGGACGTAAAATTTGGACTAACACCAAAACTGCTCTCGGGTCCAACACCCGGCAGCTCGGAAAAGTGGGACTTACAGGTCCTTAGAGGCCGAATGGGTAAAAACTTAAAACACGAAAGTTGTTCGTTAGGGTATTTCCTAGGGGACAACGTGGACAGATTTTAAAAATAAGGCTTCAATGGCCTTTGTTTTGAAGAAAAACCGAGAACTGCTCAGGGTGACCAGGTTCCAACGATTCACATGTGTTCAAACAAAAACTGGTATCAATTGAGCCAGAATCAGAAAATGTTCAAAACATGAAAGTTTTAGAGCTTTTTGTTAGCTATAACTTTCGTGAAGAAAGCGTTTCCAAATTCGTTTTATATTTTAAGTTATGAATTTTCAAACAAAATCCGTGCAGTGAGCAAAATCTCATGCACGGGATTTTCTAGACCAATGACTAGGAAAAACGTTTTTCTAACTTGCAAACATCATTTTCAAACCCGAAAACCGTTCCAAAGGCGGTTTTCGATCCCCAAATGTTTTATAGAAATGTTTTCAAGTGTTTTGTAATTTTCAAGACAAGTTTGGGTGCTATTCACCAAACTTACTTAAATAAACAAGAAAATGATATTTTAAGCAAGTTCAAGGTTTTCAAGATTAAAATGAATAAGATACTGCGTTAGCAGCCGGAAAATTATTTCGAGTTACTAGGGCCTTGCCCAAGCCCAGAGTTAACCATGCGGATTGAGGTTTAAGTTAAGATTATGATTCTCTACATGAACCCTTAATTAATAATTCCGTTGTGGGTTACGCCGTGTGACCCCTTCACATGTGTTAGTAGAGGGACATATAACCGAAAAATATATATGTTGGTTTAATCCGACATTAAACGATCTTAGAATAGAGACCTCACGTGTAAACGTCCATGGGCAGGAGGTGATCTGCGAGCGCGCTCGGGAAAGGAAATTCGATCACGCGAACAACGAAGACAAAGTAAGTACAACGCCGCCTACAGCATAGGCTAGAGTTGTATGTTTACTTAACATGTTTACTTTATCCTGTTTAAGTGTTAATTGATGATTTGCTCGATGGTTGCAATATGCTTACTGTATGATGAATGTTTCAAGTATTGTTATTATGCTTACATGAAAAAGTACGCCTGTCCATGCATTGATAGAACATGAGATTAGGAGACATCATATAAGTATGCTCACTAATCTATCAAGTGAAAAGATGTCAAGAAAGACCTACAAACAGAACGTTTGAGAAAAGGCCACAAGAGCCAGTGTCGTGCCCCCTGATGACGATCGGGTCGAAAGCTTGGGTAATCTCCTTAAGCTGCGCGCTGGGTACATGCACATCAAGTTAACGGGCCCACAAGTAAAATCAACAAGATAAAGTGTGATACAAGAAAGCAAGCATAATTGGACATAAACGGTTCATGCATTTCACGATAGAATGTCATGTTTAAGATGAAGAAATCAATGATATGATGCCATATTTATGTTTTCATGTTTAAGATGTCATGAAAAAGGTTATGTATGTTTCATGTAATTGGTTCGCGGTATAGGAGTTGTACTTGCTGAGCTTTCGCTCATTGTTTGAAGTTTATGCTGTAGGTAAACAGCCTGTCTTGAATTAACTGCATGGTGGAGGGTAAAGTCGGTAGCTGTGAAATGATGAACGGGTTGGGATTCACAACTCAAAAGGATTTAATTAACATATCTATTTTGAGAAAACAGACAGTTATTTTATTTGTGTATGAGTGTATGTAAATATTTTCTAAGTATAATGTTTCCGCTATTATAAAAAAAAAAAAAAAAAATCCCCACTATTTTCATGATGAAAAATGGGATAAAACAAGTTTAAGTTCAAGTAAGTTAAGTCAAGTGACGGCCTGTACAAGGCGGGTCGTCACAGATAATGTCCAAGGGGTATGCTAACACTGTCACCGTCTTTCCGGACTTTTCTTCATTAAAAAAAAAAAAAGGAAGTAACTATTTTAAAGGAATTCCATCTCTGATCTAATGATTTCAACTTGTAAACTTTCTGTTTGACATAACATTTGGTTTTTTACTCAATTTCACATAAGGTTTTCTAGTATTACTAAATTTGGCAACTCAATCTCAATCAGCCTTGGCAATCTGTTCTTTAGTGTTACATTAAACCCCCTAAATCACTGCCCTGGATTTTGGGTCATGACAATGGACAATTAACTTTGTTGTTCTTGTCTGTGCGGCATTTTGTTAATCTTCTTCTTGCCTTGTGATCAGGTTATGGACATAAAGAGATTAAACAATATGATGAGCGAGCATGGCATTTACTCGAGGGAGAGGTTGTTGATTCCCATAAGCGATCCGGGTGTTCTTGTAGGAGGCACCTGCTATGTGGAGCTTGACGCTTATGCGAAAAGGGAAGTTGCGGTGTTGTACTTGGATGGTGCTGGCCCTGACCCAAAGGCTGCATCTTTGTTGCAGAGGACAAGAACCTCCTTGCAAGCGAGGAAAAGGGTCATTCATTCCCTGAAAAGAAGCATGCAAGTCGATGACGGGACTGCTGAGTACTACTTTTCCATTTCCAATGGCGATCCCCGAGCTGCATTCTCAGAGTTCTCAGAGGATCTTAGGTGGGAAAGGGAGGTTGGTTTGAGTTGAAGCTTCTTTATGGGTAAAGGAAGGCCAAGATAAAAGGTATTCCACTGCAACCTGATAGTGAAAATGATTTCTTTGAAGCTGCCAATTTATGGATTCTCCATACAAGGATCACGAATGCAAGTATATAAAAATATAATTTCCATGGTTTGTAATTGTTGTCTAATATGTTGGTCTGCAAATCTTTGTAAAGAAACCAAGCTTGGAATTTGTAATCAAAATAATTATTCCATGTTATTGGAGAATGTTTATCATTGGCTTACTTTTTGCATGGTGTTTGAGGTCTCATCTACTTTCCTTGTTTCTTTTAATTTTAGAGATGTTCCATTGGTCCCGAACTATTAAATAGGTGAGAGTTTTATCCCTGATCTTTTTGTTTTTGATAAAAGTTTGGGAACTGACGAAACAATTTACTCTAACTGTAAATACAAAGGGGCATTTATCTTATCCTGGCCTTCCTCTGCTCGTCTTTTGGATGAGCATGAACAGGTCTATTTCACCCAACGTCATCTTTTTCTTTTATAAAACAACATCAGGATATTCTGGCACAATTATGGACGTGTTTAAATTTCAGCGAGTAATAGTGTGTTTTGGCAAACGGCTCAGAACTATTTGGTTTAAATTAAAATTATTTTGAAATTTTGTGAGATAAAACGCTGTTGCCGGTTTGAACCATAACAGCGTGGATATTGTTAATTGTTATATAAACCATACTTGTTGTTGGCCCCATCTTGTTTTAGGACGGTAAATTAATATGGTGTCAGAGTAAGAGGACGGATAAAATATGATATCAGAATAAGAGGTTCTGAGATTGAAAATCCGTTAACCTGGGACAAATCCAGTTTCCGATAATTTCATAAGCTTTTGGAATGGATTCGTAATCAAAGGTTCACACCCTTTCTCCAACACTGCCCAAGTCTTGGTTAGATCCGAATTTTGCAGTTTATTTCATGCACAACTTTAAGTTTTGTTCGGTAGTGCTTTCCCGGACTATGCGACTGTTATATAGAAAAAAGAATAAGCAGCATACAAATTTAGCTCTCAAATAGTGAGGTCGGAAAATTGTAAACCTAAAAAAAGACTAACAAAAAAAAAAACAAAAAACAAAAAACAGGAGTTATACTGATGATGATAAAGACATGGCTAAAGTCCCAAGTCCTGCTGTTGACGTTGTCTCGAACTAATAATGATGATGATGATGATGACGACGACGACGACGACGAGGACATGTACCACGACGACGACGTTGGTCTGTTGTATGCTCAGCATAAGATGCACCATTTTATCCGTCTACGAAAAATGATGCTTCATCCTTTTAACAAAGTATCATGTGGTTAAGGAAAAGACACTGATAGAAGATGCTATTATTTTTTGCCAATTATGAAACAGCTTGATTTTCCAATTGAAAACGTCAGGTAAACAAAAATTGAAAGATAAACAGCATTCACTTTAATGATCGAAAAACGACACACCATTTCCTTTTTAAACATGTTGATGGAAACAACGTTTCAATGGAGAGCACTCTCATTTTGGCTTGTAGAAACGACATATTGTTTCTTTTCCTGAAAAAAAAAAAAACCAAGAAAAGGTGTTTGGCTATATTATTTGTGATAGTCATCGGTCCTTATAAGAAAATGATAAACTATGTAATTCACATTTTTGAGAATGGATATATATGATGGTTCTTAAATAAAAAGCAGTTTTATTGATATGAGACATTTTGGGGTGAGCCTAAAAACAAAACAGTGCAAACGAGATAAAAACGAGCAATATCATATTAAAAGAAGCACATGTCATTACATTATTGATCAATCAAACGGTTTGCTCTTACAAAAGTGCCAACAAAAGAAGGCATGGCGTCAACCCAAACAAAGTCTTGAGATTGAGAACAAGTATAATTAGTTAAAAAATTCTACTTTATTCCTATTACGAGAAACATAACACACGACATGTTTGTTTCTATATTATCATGATTTGTCGATTTTCATGAGTATACATGTCGTTTACTTTGCTAGAATTTAAATCTCATGATAATTACTTTGCATATATTAAAATAATACTTTTTAATATGGAATTGAATAATTTGAATGGACTTTGATCTCTAGTGCTTTGACATTTAATCCCACAAATTCACAATCCATTTGCATGAATAGTTCTTTGATTATAACTCCATCAACGTAATTATTTGACAGAAAACTGAAGCACGTAGGCAGTAAAGGGTACACACTTGAGAGAAGATCATAGGTGAAAAACCATTATAATTTAAGACATGACCAAAAGAACTACTAATACAACCAATTTGAAAATTTAAAAAATAAATTGTCAAAATTTTTAGTTTATTTATTACTTTTATCAAAGCATAAAAAGTTTAGCCAGTATCCATACAGAAAAAGGCCAAAACAAAAGGCGAACATTTAAATAACAAATAATTAATAATATGTAACAGCATAAATACTTCGTGCATTGATTATGCACAGGTTGATTCAACTCATACCTATTTTTTTTTCTTTTCTTTTCTTTTTTTTTTTTTTTTGAAATAACCCATCCCTAGTTTCACTTTCTGAAAGTAATATAAAACAAAAACCAATCATAAATAGTAACATCCTCTACAACTACTCAGCTTCATAATTATGGCAATAATATATATATATATATATATATATATATATATAGACATTCTGCCTTTTTGTATAGAATATCTACTATTGAATTGATCATCATTAAATATATACTACAAGTATATTGAATATATACTACAAGCTAGTTAGGACAGCTTATCATCATCAGCATTTATTGAATATGTACTACAAGTAGCTTTCCCTTTTTACTTGGGGCTAAGAAGTTAGCTTTGCTTATTTGTTATGCTTTGTAACCGCTCTATCACTTATCAGCTACATTCAGATTATATATATATATATATATATATATATATATCATGAGTCGATAGACATGTAATTCCTATGGATATAAGTTTTTTTTTTTAAATCAAACTCATATAACTATTAATTAATTACACATAAAGTTATATAACTTTTCTCTATAATATTTTACATTTTGAAAGTTTTACTATATATTAAATTATACACGATTTATCAAATCGATCACTGGACATGAGATTTTACATATATTATATATGTGCATAAAAGTAAAACGGTTCACCCAATTAAATTTCCATGCCAATGCACGTAAAGACATTAATTGATTCAATGAAATGCCTATTATTACATATACATGACTTTTTTTTTTTTTTTTTTTTAAGAAAAGGGAATGAAAAGACAATATAAATTCCAATTTAACTTTTTAAAGTTTATTATTACTGAAAAACATGACATGGGTTGTTCCAATTGGTTTCACCTATAAATTCAAATGTGACGAAATTCTTCTCGACATATGTATGACATTATTACCGTCACTTAGCTAGTACTACAATTTTCTATCAAACACGTTGTTAATATATCAACAAGTACTCCAAACACTAGGGAAAAAGATCTTCCCTGCCAAAAGGGTAATTGTAATTTGTAGGAAATAATATTATCAATGTGTTGTGACGTATTTTTTTAATTTTTTTTTAAAGAAATTAATCAGAAGGGATCAAATAGGCAAAAATTATGTCCCCAAAAAAAAAAAAAGAGTATAGATGGAAGTATTAGATATTATAGGTTTGAAAGCCAGAGTCTAATGTCCGTTTGAATGAACTATATATTGTACTGCTATTATGTTCTCAAATGTAATAGGAGTTTGGTTGGTCACTATTAAAGTGAATTCATGATTTTAATACTTTGCTCTTTCATAATAATTTAACTTAAAACTCAAATTTTACTTTTCAAAAAATAATACTATACTTATTTTCTTACCTTTACACTATTTAAATATTACCTTTAATAAAAACTATCCAAATACACATTAATTTAGATACATAATTCGAATTCTATATTTAAATAAACATATAAATTAGTCTATAAATCAAATGGGATGTAATTACCACTTACTTTTCTTTCTTTTCTTTTCTTTTTTTTTTTTTAAAGTACTATTAATCTCGTGCATTGATCATGCACAAGTTAATTTCAACTATTTCAACTTTTACCTTTTTTTTTTTTTAAATTACTCATGCTATAGTTTCCACTTTATAAAAATAATAGACAAAATAAAAACCACAACGGTCACATTCACTACAAGAAATCTTCATTATATATATGTCGAACAATATATAGGCATGCCCTTTTTGTAGAATCTACACCGTTGAATTTGCTCACTAATTTTATATATATTTCCCTTCACTTCCCAACCACAAGTTAAAAAAGTTATCACCAGCATTATTGAATATATACTACGGTTAGCTAGCTAGCTAGCTTGCTTATTTGTTAAGATTTGTGGACTTTAAATTAAATTTCAAACTGCTCTATCAATTATCAGCCATTCAGATTCGATTCCTTACCTCACTGCAAACTAATCAGGAAAATCGATGCTTATAGCTATGTGTGTGTGTGTGTGTGTGTATATATGTATATATATATGTATATACACACACATGCCATGCCATGCAGGTAAAGGCATTGATTCAATGAAATGCCATCTATACTACAAATTACATGACATTTTTTATTTGGAAAAGAAATGAAATAAAAAACAATACGAATTCCAATTTACATCTGTGAAGTTTTTTATTATAGAAAAACACGTACGGCATCGGTAAATAAAAAGTCTCACCTATAAACTTGAATGTGATGAAACTGTCCCGTACACTTATACACACACACACACACGAGACATTATTGTCGTCGTTATCACCTATATATATATAGCACTGCATTTCTATTTTCAAACAGACCAAACACGTTGTTATACATTGGTCAAAAAAGCACTCCAAACACTAGAGGAAAAAAGATATTTCCACTATACACTATACACTCTCACGCAAGGTTGAATTTTCAGTTTTTCTGAAAGTGGCAAAAAAGCTTGAATTAGAAGATAAAAAAAAACCAAAAATAAATAAATAAATTGAAATAAAAGAGTAATTTGTTAAGTCTGGCCTTGAACTTTTGACTTTACGTAATTTTAGTCTCTGAATTTTTTTTTCGTAGCTGAAATGTCTCTAAACTAGTAAAATATTGCTACAATAATCCTTTATGTTAATTTTTGGACGAAATCAATTAATTAAATTTATCATTTTTTACCAAATTACTAACAGATTCCGTCTAAAAATTAATAATTATGACTATACATAGTATTTTAATAGTTTAGGAGCATTTCTATTCTTTTTTTCATAATTAGAATTACTATAAACTATTAAAACATTTATATTATAGTCTTTTCTTTTAATATTTGGATGAAATCATTAGTTAGCATCACTTTTCGATTAAATTAGATTCCATCTAAAATCAACGGAAATGACTATTATAATAACATTATAATAATTTATGAGCATTTTAATTATAAAAAAAATAATTCAAATATCAAAATTACATAAAATTAAAAATTTAAGAAACTAAACGAGTAATTTATCCGAATAAAAAAAGAATAATAAATGGAGGGGGCTTGGAAGATTTCCAATCGCAAGATGTCGACAGGGTCAATTTAAACCCAATAGCGTGATTGGTGATACGAGTACGTTGACGTTGAGTGGGTCAAGATGGAAACCTGACTTTTGAGAAAATTGAGAAATATTTTCTCCAAAGTCATGATAAAACGATTTTCACTGCAGGATTTTCTTATTGATATTAAAAGCATATCATTCAACAAAATAAAAAAAATCATATCAAAATAAAAAAAAATATGCATTCTTGGCTATAAAATTTTTATTTTAAATTATTAAAATAAATTATAATAGTAAAGGACTAACGTATCAACATTTTAATAATTTAGAACATTCCAATAACAAAAAAAAAAGTTAGGAATTAAAATTATACAAAGTTAAAAGTTCACAGTTGAATCTATGAATTGACAAAAAAAAAAAAAAAAAAGAAGAAGAAGAAGAAGGAGGGAATAAAAATATTTGTAAGACTTGTGCGATTAATCTCAATATTAATCTTATCAAAAGAATAAAAAGAGAGAGTTTACCAAAATAAAAGCTGCAAAGCGAATCCATGACATTCCCAAATGAGAATGACAGAGAGCACTTGTAAAAAGTGTTGAAACATGAAGAATACTACTTAAATAAAAGCTGCAAAGCGAATCAATGTTACAGACAAGCACTTTCAACACTATAGCGAAAGATTTTAGGAAATCAGGTTACAACAAAACTTTTGTAATATTTTATAAAGGGCATAATTATGTAATAATTATTATGATTTTCAAGTTATATACTATATATTTATAGGTAATTTTAATGATATATATGATTTCTGTTATTTGTAAAATAGTCTTATTTTTTGTTGTATTTTAAATTAGTTTTAAATTTGTTATATTTCAATTCGGTTAGTTAGATTTTCATTTATGTTTAAAGAATCCAAATAAAAATTTTAAACTTTCAAGTACTTTAATTAATTATAGAAGCCCATCTTGGGAGAACGGTTCGAAGTTTACCTTGAAACCGTGCTTATAAGCGTTAAAACAAGCACCCCAAAAAAACCGTCTGCTTATAAGCGTTAAAACAAGCAGCGTTAAAACAAGCACGGAAAAAAAAAAAAAAAAAAAAAAAGTCAAAGTTAAAGTTGAAGGCTTCTTGCCGAATCAACCCTTATCTTATTTTTATATTTTCAAAATTCTATCTACTAGTTGATGATAACAATAATAATAATATATTAAAAATCAACTTCCATCCAAATTAGTTATTTGTGATGTTTTTGAATACGTACTTTATAGTTTATTAGATTTGGCCTGTGCAAGAATTTTGACTATTTCATAACAAATTAGTTTGGTATTGACCATCACGACTAGTTCCTAATACGTGCATGATTTTTCACACACACACACACATATATATATTATGTATGTATATAATGAAATATATATATATGAGTATAGAATAAGAAAACTTACTTGTATGTTGGAATATTATATATACATAGTAATAGATAAATTTAATTTCGTCTAGTATAGGATATATCAAAAGGAAAAGTCTTTTACAGGCAAGCCAATATAAAACTGATTAGTCTTTCAAAGCCATCATACGACTAATATGATCCAAACTTGATTGGCTTAAGATGAGTACATATATCCTAATTAAGTTAACATTTTATTATCATCTTTCGTTTCTATTTCGTTAAATAATCTCTGCTTAGTGGCTATACATCTAATTCTTTAATGATAATACATCTAATTCTATTCTTAAGATGTAAAGTTAGAATACACTAACTTTTAAAATTCATTAAAAAAAATAATAATAATTAAACTGCGAAAAGTGTATTAATGATTTTAGGAAATTACTCGCGAAGTTTCGATTCTGAGTGGTATTCTACTATTGTAGGTCTCCAAATAAATAATTAAATTAAGCATTTTTTCTTACCAAAGATTCAATGGCTTTTGTAATGTGGCACCTACCAATTTTCTCTGTAATGTTTAATAACATTGCTAATAAGAAAGGTATTTCATATAATATTACTGTCGATTTTTATTTTATTTTTTGTCACTATCACGTTCGTAATTATCACGTGTAGTTAGTAATTAGAATTAACGACCGCCAATAATGGACATATCACAATAATTTTTTCATAGTTACCAAAAAACTTTAATTAAAAAAAAAAAAAATGGTGGTTCATTAAAGAAAACAATATATGACATATTTGTATTGGATGTCTCTATAATAAATATAATATAATGATAATTTCATATTTAATTATAATAGAAGATGTAAAGTTTGAATCTCTTATCCATTTTAGTTGATAATAATAATAATAGTTATTATTGAAAGTAGATAATAAATATTTCCAATGATGCCATCCCAAGATAAACCTAACTAATCCTTACAACACATCACATCGTTTTCACTGGGAAAGAAAACAAACAATATACGTCGTACGAACAAATTCAACATGTCCATTTCATTTATCAAAAAATAAAAAATAAAAAAATTGAACATGTTCCTTTCACTAAAAAATAATAATAAAAAATAAATAAGAAATAAAATAAGAAGAAAAAGAAGAATAATTAATTGCCCACGTGCAAAATCCATGAAGGTTCATTTCCTTTGGACAATGTCATGCCCACGATATTGCCTGACAACTCCATTTCTTCCCTCTATAAATACAAGCCTCATCATCTTCTTAACATTTCAAAAACCAACTTTCTATATTTTTCCCTTACAAATTACACCTTTTTTATAAACAAACTCTTGTTCATCAAAATTCTTTGCTTATATTATAGTTATAATTAGATAATTCTTTAGAAGTCTACCCAAAAAAGCAAAAAAAAAAAAAAAAAAAAAAAAAGAAAAAAAAAAAAAGAAGATATGTTGCACAATATTATCAACGCAATCAAGGGTGAGGATGATGAGAACAACAGCAGCAAGAAGAAAATCAGAGGGACTGTGGTTTTGATGAAGAAAAATGTGTTGGATTTCAACGATTTCAACGCTTCGATTCTCGACCGCGTGCATGAGCTTGTCGGGCAAGGAGTTTCTCTGCAGCTCATCAGTTCTGTTAATGGTGATTCTGGTTTGTTCTCTTATATATTCTCCAGCTATATCGTTCTTTCTTTCCTCTTTTTTTTTTTTTTTCCATGTTTTAATAGCTCTTTGTAATTGTCAAAATTTTTTGTTAGAAATATTATTCTATACAAGTAATTGTCAAAAAGTGGGCAAGTAGAAAGAATGAAGTTTCCAGCCAAATTGTAAGAGCTAATTATTATTGTGTAATTAGCATGCAATGAAAATGGGATAATTAGGATCAAATATTATGCAATTTTTTAATGTTTTTCTTTAAAATTATTTTACATATATAAAATTCATTTCTCCCTTGTTTGGTACTTGGATTTTTTTATAACCTTGTTTTGGTGGATCGGTTGGGTTTTAGGGACTCTATCCTCTTCTACTTCTTAATTGAAAAGTGGAATCATGTTTGGCAAGTACGAATTCATTGAAAAAAAAAAAAAAAACTATAGGTAATACATATTATGTATGTATATTACTCTATTAGAATAGGGACAGCTTGGAAATTGATATTGACATTTTTTGGCTTTTGTTTGGAAATTGAAACACTTATCTTATGCTGAGATAATTGTTATAGGATGGAATATTAGTCGGTCAATTAACGGTTGGAGTCACTGTCATGAAAAATGGAACTTTTCTTTTGTTTTCTTTAAATCGCCATGGTAGAGCTGGCTCGGAAAAAGTTGGAATATAATTATAATATATCTAATGTAATGTTACTGGAATTGAAATCTCATCGTAAAGGATAAAGGAAAAAGTTATGTGGTTGTAAATATAATATAAGTGATAATAAGATGTAAGAGTTTAAATTTATATTTAAATTAAAAAGAAAAGTTATGAAATTTATGGTGTTTTGAAATATATACTTGTTTACAAATAGATGCGTCAATGATTTTTGTTTTTACGAATCTGATTAAAAATATATAATTGACAGTCAGCACTTAGCAGCCAGCACCCCATTGTTTCTTTCTCTTTTTTTATTATTTTATTTTTTATTATTTATTTTTTTTGTGGGGGGACAATGGGGGGACCATTGGTGGCTTTCATTAATTTCCACAAATAACTTTCATTAATTGGAGTGTGTGTGCCGTGTGTTGGGGGGCGCGGCGCCCCATTGTGGTTTCATTAATTTCCACAAATAACTCTCTTTTATTGGTGACAGGCCAGTGGTCATTTTATATGACTTGGAATTTTACTTCATTTTTTTTTTTTTTTTTAGCGATAACATTGAAAGAAAGTTCTTCAAAAAGCTAACCATAAGAATTTTGAAAATTATTTTTAACTTTTTTCTTTAGAAAATTTCTACGATAGTAATCCTATTTTTTCTATTGATCATTTTATCTGTTAGATTCATTCTTCAATAATTTGATTTATATCTAAAAGTAATTTTATACAGTGTGTTGCAAACTTTTAACATGAAAAGCTCATGAATCAAACCATTTACAAATTAATTTAAACGTCAAATATCAACTCCTCTTTTTAATAATTCATTCATTAAACTTTGTGTGTGTTTCTATATACATGTAGGAAATATTTGTATCTGATATCAGATATCATATGACATTTGTACTTTTTGTTTGGAAACTTGAATAGCAAATTTATATGTAATTTATTATTTAAAACCTTGTAAAATAACAACTTCCTATTTAAAATCTTGTAACATAATAATAATTTAAAAATATTATATTGGAATCACCTGGTTGATCTATGGAGGGTGTCGGATAGCAGCCCCTATCTATATCCGCATATTTATATAGGGTTGGTCTCATATCTACTACCAGATAGTATCTGACAAATGTAAATTTCAGTTATAAATAATGTGAAATTATGAAGAATGAAATGTAAAATGAAGAAATTCACATTTATTTTAGCTATATTTTTTCTGTATGAATTCACATTCATAGTCACTGAAGTTTATATACTGGATACATATGAGACCGAACATGAGACTTTGTGTATTTATATAATCTTTAAATAATTTGTTTTATTATTTTTATTTTTATTTTTTTGGTGGCAGAAAATGGATTGAAGGGGAAGGTTGGAAAGGCAGCACACTTGGAGGATTGGATAACTACAATTACACCATTGACCCCAGGAGATTCCGCGTACAAAGTCACCTTTGACTATGAAGAGGAAATTGGAGTCCCTGGAGCTTTCTTAATTAAAAACAACCATCATAGTGAATTCTACCTCAAGACTCTTACATTGGAAGATGTGCCTGGTCATGCTGGTAGGCTCCACTTTGTTTGCAATTCTTGGGTTTACCCTTCTTCCAAGTACCACACTGACCGAGTTTTCTTCACCAACCAGGTACCAATTTCTCTCTTTTTCTTGCTTCTGGAAAAAAAAAAAAAATATATATATATATATTATATATATATATAAACTTAATGCTCAAGTAATATGGCGAACCCACTCAGTCATACCCCAATCAGGCCCGTTTGGACTTGTCGTTGGAGGTTATTATTATTATTATTATTATTATTTAACGATGAAAAAAGGATTATAAGAATAAATGATAATGTACTCATACAATTATAGAAAAGGGAGGCCTCTGGTATGGTATATGGATCCTTTGTTCATATACCCCTATTATTGTGAGAGTGACGACTTGAACTCAAGACCTTTAGTCGAGAGAGCAAGCTTCTTACTACCTAACCTAGTTACTTAATGATGTTTGCAAATTTATGTTTGATTGAAATGTGAATAATATTTTAAATTGTGATGTTTAAATATTATAAAAACATAAAATGTGTCCGGAATTTAACATGCAATATTGATATTATTTTGTTCTTTTAATTATTGGGGGCATTTAGTTAAATAAAAAAAATAAAAAACTTATTTTATCTTTAACTAAAAAAGCCATGAACTTTTAAATTTTAGGTTTTATGAAAATAGAAAAAAGATAGATGTATATTGTAATTGGATTAGGAGCTTTTGGCAATCAACTTCAAAAACAAAAGTTGGAGTAGGAGCTCCAAATAGGACCTCAAATTGATTTTTTCACAACTTTAATTTTTTGTAACGAGAAAATTACAACTATACTAACAAATAAAGAATTAAAATAAAAAATTTCCCCTAGTGCTTGGTCACTAATAATGTACATTGGTGTAGACATATCTTCCAAGTGAAACTCCAAGTCCACTAAGGAAGTACAGAGAAGAAGAACTAGTAAGTTTGAGAGGAAATGGAAAAGGAGAGCTTAAAGAATGGGACAGGGTTTATGACTATGCTTACTACAATGATTTGGCGAATCCAGATGATGGTCAAGAGTATGCCCGTCCCGTTCTCGGAGGGTCTACCGAGTACCCGTACCCTCGCCGTGGAAGAACCGGCAGGCCACCAACCAAGACAGGTTCACACATTTTCTTTATCTCCACATTTTTTGATACACATTTCAATCTAGCTTTGCTTAAAACATTCGTCTTTGAGTTAAAAATTTAGGGTCTGTCTTCAGTCAACGTAGAAAAACCTCTAACATATGGGGTGTAACATAATATTAACTACATATTGATCTGTTATCGTTACATAAAATAAATATCATGTTACACTTTGTTCTTACGTATTGTATGTAGGACAGATCCTTCGTGAAAGGCTTAAACCTTTACTGAAAGGTTTATCCATGCATTTCCCCTTTCACAATTCAGTTGTATCTGATTCGATGTTGATGTGATTGTCATTCTTGTACAGATCCTAATACTGAGAGCAGGCTGGGGATTCTTATGAGCTTGAACATTTATATTCCGCGAGACGAAAGATTTGGCCACTTGAAGTTGTCAGACTTCCTTGCTTATGCATTGAAATCTGTAGCTCAAGTCCTCACACCAGAGCTAGAATCCGTGTTTGACAAAACTCCGAGCGAGTTCGACAGCTTCCAAGACGTAATGGACCTCTACGAAGGAGGAATCCAGCTGCCAAAGGGTTTGCTCAAGGACATTAGAGAGAAGATCCCGGCTGAGATGCTCAAGGAAATCTTCAGAACTGATGGTGAACAACTCCTCAAATTCCCTCTACCTCAAGTGGTTAAAGGTACTGCAATATCACATCCTTCTAAGCTTGTTATATCGTTTTAGTACGAAGCATCGATAAACATCCGAACTCGGGTGAGTCAGAGTTGTGAGAGTCGGGGTGAGCCCCACATGTGAGTCACGTTGTTTAGAGTTTTATGGTTGTGATAGTGGGGTAAATTGGTATTTTACTTGGGTTAATCTATGAGTCACAAGATTTTGCAATGATAAACCGATGGTTTACCTGTAGTAAAATAGTTGCTTACCGGACAGTGGACAAAAGTTTGAAGTAAACTACTCGGGTGAGTCTGTGAGAGTGGGGTTATTTAGAGTTTTATGTTTGTCATAGTAGGGTAAATAGATATTTTTCTTGGGTAAATCAATGATTCACCAAATTTTGCAATGTTAATAAGCCGATAGTATACCTAGAGTAAAATAATTACTTACCAGACGGTAGACAAAATTTTTTATTACTTACCGGACAGTAGACATAAAGTTGAACTAAACTATCGTTTTAATACTAAGCATTGCTAAACATTCAGACTCGGGTGAGTCTAGCTGTGAGAGTAGGGGCTGAGTCCCACATGTGAGTCGGGTTATTTAGAGTTTTGTGTTTGTGATTGTAGGGTAAATTGGTATTTTACTTGGGTAAATCAATTACTCACCAAATTTTGCAATGATAAACCTATGGTTTACCTGTAGTACAATTATTGTTTACCGGAGAGTAGACAAAGCAAACTATTTGGATATTCTATGAAAAGTGGTCCAAATTTTAGTCATTTATGCAAATACTCATGTATTGCATATTTATTTATTTATTTTTTTTTTTACTTTACTGAATTGATGTCGTTTAATAATTTGGAGCAGAGGATAGGACTGCATGGAGGACTGATGAAGAATTTGCAAGAGAAATGCTGTCTGGAATGAACCCTGTTAGCATACGTCTTCTCCAAGTAATTCCCAAACTAGTTTTCACTGACGACACACAAACAATATATACATAATACATTTATATATATATATATATATATTCAAGTTCACTTACTGTAACTTCTGGTTTAAATTCAGGAATTCCCACCAAGAAGCAAGCTAGACAGAGAAGTGTATGGCGATCACACTAGTATCATAACCGAACGAGACATCGAAAATAACCTAGACGGGTTCAGTGTGAATGAGGTAAGTATCATAGCTTGAAAAATTTCACATAAAGAGTTACAAAATACAAGTTATTTATTCGTTATATGATTGAACAGGCACTAGAGAAGAAGAAGTTGTTCATTTTGGACCACCATGACACACTGTTCCCTTACCTGAGGAGGATAAACTCGACTTCTACGAAGACGTATTCGAGTAGGACACTCCTTTTCCTTAAAACCGACGGGACGTTGAAGCCATTGGTGATCGAACTGAGCTTACCGCATCCAGATGGTGATCGGCTTGGTCCAATTAGCAAAGTGTACACACCGGCAGCAGAAGGCGTTGAAGGTTCCATCTGGCAACTCGCTAAGGCATATGTCGCTGTAAACGACTCCGGAGTTCATCAGCTCATTAGCCATTGGCTGAATACTCACGCTGCGATTGAGCCCTTCGTGATCGCGACGAATAGGCGGCTGAGCGTTCTCCACCCGATCTACAAGCTCTTGCATCCTCATTTCCGCGACACGATGAACATCAACGCTTTTGCCAGGCAGATCCTCATCAATGCTGGAGGCATTCTTGAGGCAACGGTTTTCCCAGCAAAGTACTCGATGGAGATGTCATCAGTACTTTACAAGAACTGGGTTTTCCCCGAGCAAGCCCTCCCGGCAGATCTCGTGAAAAGGTAAACAAATTTTTTTTTTTAATAGCCCTGTTTGAATCACAGGCTCTGACGCACAATTCAAACAGTAAATTCAAATTTTATGAGAGAAAATTCACGAGTAATTTAGCAATAGAAGTTGGCAAAGTTATAATCTGAAATGCTCTTTTGTTTTTTTTTTTCCTTCAATGATTTGGCTTGCTATGCAGAGGAGTGGCAATCAAGGATTCGCATTCACCGCATGGTCTTCGCCTACTGATCGAAGACTATCCATACGCCGTCGACGGGCTTGAGATATGGAGTGCAATCAAAACATGGGTTGAAGACTATTGCTCGTACTACTACAAGAGTGATGAGGTGGTTCAGAAGGACTCAGAGCTTCAGTCATGGTGGAAGGAGCTACGAGAGGAGGGTCACGGCGACAAGAAAAACGAGCCATGGTGGCCTAAAATGCAGACTCGCGAAGAGCTAATCGACTCGTGCACCATAATCATATGGATTGCTTCTGCCCTCCACGCAGCCGTCAACTTCGGGCAGTACCCTTATGCAGGCTACCTTCCTAACCGCCCCACGCTGAGCCGCCGGTTCATGCCTGAAAAGGGCACTCCAGAGTACGACGAGCTTCGATCAAACCCGGATAAAGTCTTCTTGAAGACCATCACTGCCCAACTTCAGACACTCATTGGGATCTCCCTCATTGAGATTCTGTCAAGGCACGCTTCCGATGAGGTCTATCTCGGGCAGCGAGACACCCCGAGTGGACAACGGACTCGAATCCGTTGCAGGCTTTCGAGAGATTCGGAAAGAAACTCGGTGAAATTGAGGACAGAATCATGAGCTTGAACAATGATGAGAGATTGAAGAACCGAGTCGGGCCGGTCAAGATGCCATACACCCTGCTATTTCCTACTAGTGAAGGTGGACTTACTGGCAAGGGAATTCCCAACAGTGTCTCGATCTAGTTAAGCTTTCTCATGATCTCTTTGAATTTGTGTAACAATAATAAAGCTTGTTCTTCACTTGTAATAAGGGCAATGTGCAGCTAGAAAAGAAGTCCTATAGCTCATAAGTTAGTTACTGTACTCGGATTTTGTATTGAACATGATGTCTAATTATGTCTAGATTTGTGTAAAATAAATGAATTGAATAGTTTGTACATTTACACATTTTATGCTTTTTTTTTTTTTAAGGAATTTTTATCCTAATTATGCCATTTGCTTCTTTGGAGCTATTGTCAAATCATGTTTATGATAGACATGAAAATTTAAGCTGAAGCTTGTTTAACTTATCTCACATGTAACTTCGACTTGATTGATTATCTAAAAAAATAAAAATAAATTAGAAACCCTTCTACTTTTAAACTCTTAAAAAAAATTTTGGAATCATATCGTAACTGCGTAAAAATGTTGGGAACCAGATGAGCAATTCACCCATTCCATTTCAACACAAGTTTAATGAAGTTTTGTTTGGCGAATACAAGTTTAATGAAGGAAACGTTCTTTTGGACATGTCACGTCTTTTCCAATTTTTTTTTTTTCATTCATTCACAATCATGGATGAAAATGTCCATGACATTGTCAACATTTCAATGACATTATTCATATTTTTAAATTCGATATAAATAACAAGGGAAAAAGATATTTCTTCTAAGTGTATCTGTTAAATGTACACAATGTCTAAAATTATCCACAATATTTGTGAATATCTAGGATATTTTAGGATAATTTACAAAATATCCAAAAACTCGAAGAATTTTTTTTTTAATTTAATTTGTCGTACATTCCTTTTTTTTTTTTTTTTTTTTTTTTGTAAAATACCAATAAAATGTGATAGCATTTTTCAACTCATAGCGATGTACCAAAACAACATGCGAGAAGATGTAGTATGATTGAAATGAGTCAAACTGATAAAATTCTATCATCTTGAGTTTTGATTCCAAATTTAAGAACCGAATAAAGTTCATAGAGTTATAATCCTCCTTATAGTGCTTAAATGAGATCTAGTTTAGAAGTACAAAAATGCAATAATATCTTCAATACATTAATATTCTCTATCACAAATTAATATAAAGATATCGTTACATGTCTATCAAAACTAGTCATTAAGTTAGATAAATGAATAATATCCAATTTTTAAATTAGTATTTGGAACCTTAGACTTTTTATCTAATTTTATTTTAGTTCGTTGTTTTGTGCCTTTTCTTCATTTTCTTTTTAAATTTCTATATTATCTAAATATTATACTATTTTACAGGGCAGAGCAAATAGTAGTCATAGACTCATAGATGGACAGGTTACATGGGGGGCCATCTTTGAAATGAAACGACAAACTTTGTACGGACTAAGGTGTAAGGAAACTATCTTTTTCTACAATATGTAACACGTTTTTTTTTATTATTACTATTTTTTTCTTCATTCATTCACGGTAAAAACTGTTGAAAAGTTGAATATTTTGCACGTAGATAAAAACGTGATACAGATTATAATTACATACATAACCTAATCATAATATCATATTTAATTTTATTTAAAAATATAAAATTTGAATTCTCTCATTTCTAAATTAAAAGAGGAAAAAAAAACAAACAAACAAAGTGATGCGGATGGGAGTATCTCTATGAGATTTTAAAAGAAAAAAAAATCTATCGTCAATTTTATTGTCAAGATCAAGTCCGAACAAAAAAATAATTCAGGATTAAATTTTGAAAAGTAAAAGTTTAAAACCCATAATGACCTAATTTATAAAATTTAGAGACTAGAAAGATTAAAAAAAAAATTCAGAGAACTTGAACATAAGCAAATTACAATTATACACTTCCACACTCATATATAAATACATGCATGCAGACAAATATGTTTTTTCTCATACATACATATAATGAAGTAACCTATTTTTTTTATTCATTAAAAAAAAAAAACCATATAGGTTACATGGGGGGTCATCTTGCTAATGAAACGACAAACTTTGAAAGGACTAAGGAATCAGAAAACGTTCTTTCGAATATGTCACGTTTTTTCCATTTTTGTTTTCATTCATTCACAATCATGGATGAAAATATCCAAGATATTATCAACATTTCAACGACATTAATCATATTTTTAAATCTCGATATAGATAATAGGGGAAAAGATATTTCTTTTATATGTATTCGTTAAATATACATAATGTCTAAAAATATCTAAAATATCCATGAATATTTAAGATATTTTAGGATATTTCCACAAAATGTCCAAAAACTCGAAGAAATTTTTTTAAAAAAATTTAATTTGTCATACATTCCTTTTTTTTTTTTTAAAATACCAAAAAATATGATAGCATTTTTTAACCCATAGCGATGTACCAAAACAACATGTAAGAATACATTGTATGACCGAAATAAGTCAAACTGATGAGGATTCTATCATCTTGAGTTTTGATTCCATAAACTTAAGAACCGAGTAAAGTTCATAAGGTTATAATCTTCCTTATGGTTCTCAAATGAGGTCTAGTTTAGAAGTATAAAATTACAACTGTATCTTCAATATATTGATATATCCTCTACCACAAATTAATATAGAAATATCATTGCATATCTATCAAGACTACTCATCAAGTTGGATAAATCAGTAATATTGAATTTCAAGGTTAGCATTTGGAAGCTAAGACTAAGAAAAATACAAGTGGCATATTATCAATTACTTTTAGAATATTATACCGGTAATATCTTAATAAATGTATTATTTATATCAATATAAGCACTTAATGTTTTCCAGCCTGCTAGAAATTCTTTTTAATACTAATGACATTCGAAACTTGTATGTACTCTTTTATGTTTGACTTTTGTTTTTTGTTTTTTTTGCCAAAATTTTATATTAGGATTAGTGCCTTAAAGCGAAAATTTGTTCATGGTTTTGAAATTTATCTATCAATAAATGTTATTTATTTATTTCACATATCGGTTGTTCTCGATACTTTTATTAGTATATATTTGTTACAAGCAAATAGCACAAACATTATCGGTATAATAACTTTAATATTATGCATAATGAAGTATGCGGAAAGATATAATATTGAAGTGATAATCTAAATTGAGAGTCTACAGTCGTGAAGCAAAGGTGAGCACTTTGACTTCGATAAGACTGTAGTGTTTGTCTGCTTCCACTCTTATGGGATAGTTTGTCTTGGCTATTGGAATGAGGCTTTTCAAGTAAAAACATTAATAATATGAGTGGTTTATCATATATATTGGACCGGACCTAAAGTGATATAAATTGATTTATATAATAATTTCGTTTAAGATAAATCAATTCATTTAGATGGATATTCCTGTGGACATCTTAATCTTGAGTGGATAAATGATTGTATATCTGTGTGATGTATCTTTTGATTTATCAAAGGATTAGTCACCAAAGTAATGGCAACTTTTACTCGATAAGTTGGAGATACGTTGCATAAATAATGATAACATTATTCATAGATATAGAATCCATAGTTTTTTCACGAGAGTCAATAATATTCTCTTAAAGTGTCATTCGGGACTTGATTAAATAATAAGAGATCTCGGTCATTCTGTAATTTGTTTATTAAATGATTTTCTATTTATGGAGGATTTCATAAATAGAGTTTGATCAATATGAAAATGGTGGAAACTTTAGTGATAAAATAATTAAGAAAGTAAAACGAAATTTTAACCTTAATCTCAATTATGAATATCCTATGGGGATTCTACATTATAATTTTTCATGGACAAAAGCCTCATTAATGAGCTTTTGTAATTCGGTATAGAATTGAAGAGTTCAACTTCATACTTATAGTGGAGTTTAATAATATGGATAAATTGATTTAGGTTAATTAATTAATTTAATATTATTTTAGCTTTAATTTTATATGTCCATCAGGTCTCCTTGCTAGTTCACAAATTCTAAAAAACATCACAAAATAATTTTTGGTTATCTGACACTATGTCGAAACTGTTCCAGATGGAACAAGATGAAGTAGGAAAATGTCAACCCCCTCCCATGAATGCAGTCGTAGGCCATTGGGGCAATCCTATTCAGGGACTATGCTCACTTGGGAGATAATACAGTCTCAAGTTGTTTCGATAATTTCAGGAAGAATTAATTTTACCGGTAAATGAAATTTTAATTCTAAAAATTATTTGAAATTCAAATAATTATTATCTTAGATTAGATGATAATATTTGAAATTTAAATTGTTGAATTAAATTTATTATCTTTGGATAAATATCATAATTTAAATTAAATTTAAAAGCAGACAAGATAATATCTTGGATTAGATATTCTCTACGAATTTGAATGTAAATAAATGGATAATTATCTATGGATATGGATAATCTTTTATTTAAATTAAGGATAATGATTATAAAAATTAATTAATTAAATATTTATCGGTGACTATAAAAATTTGATTGATGGAGCAATTTTTAACTAAGAGACTAAAAGCTAAGAGTAAGGTCTAAGATAAGTCTAATGGATTAAGAATAACCATTATCTAATTGTCTGTGTTTTTGTTTCTACAACAGGAATTCTCCATAGAAAGAAGGGTTTTCAGGGTTGAAAATGAAAAGACGATAAAGAAAAGAAGTATTATTTCGTGACCGGAAATTCTACCAAGTGTGCACACACACACCCATTCGTGGAAAAGTCATAGTGGGGAAGATCAGGTGGTTGGTGCTCATAATCTGGAAGTTAGCTTGATCATCCAGAATTAATTATCAAACCGGTGTGTATTTATTGTAAATTAATTATTGTATATAGCAACATAGGTTTGATCGATCCTATTGGTATGGTAAAAAAAAAAAGTTAAAAATCCACTAAACTAGGTTTTGTGCTGCATAAATTATTTTCTACCATTTTTCCTTAATCTTATGTTTGACATTTAATTCTATGTATTGTGTTATATTATTATATTTTGTTTGCAATGAAGTATGTAATACTGAAATTACAATTAATATATAACTACTGTGATTTCTTATTATATGGGATATAACTTTTATATTTGATAAAAAAAATGTATTGTTTTATCTAACATTAGTTCAAATTAAATAATATTGATTCTTTTTACATTTTTTAAAGTTTAAGCAAAAATTATAGCTTTTTTTTAGCACTCATTTTTCCCCGAAATATCTGACGATATCAACATTTCCGTTGACATTAATTATAAATCAGAACCTCGATAACTCTATTATCATCGACATTTTCATTATTATTTACAGTACTTTTTCTGAAATAAAATTAAATTTCTATCCAACATTTGTTATTTTTGTTCTTTTTAGTGAAAATTTTATGTATACATGTTGACGTATACTCTGATATATATATATATATATATATGTATATAACATTTCAAAACATGTAAGCACACATTTTCAGCCCAAGAAAAAGATAATGCCGACAAGAAATGATACTAACAAAAAAAAAAAAAAGTTTTGAATTGTAAGACACGTCACAAACAACTGTTAATAATAGACTAATAAATATAATACAAAAACATAGTTAAAATACATGCTTTAGTCTTCATTCTCATCCCAAGACATGCTTTATTAGTTTTTTTTTAGAAAAAAAAAATTGATGTAAAAAAAGTCTAGGACCTAAAAGTCGGAAGATAGGACGTACATATGTAACTTATTCCTTTTAAGTGAAAACTATTTATATATATGATTAACGTGAGGTATGATTTTTATTTATTTATAATAAATATTGTTTTTATTTATTATTTGGAGTATAGATTTAAGTGTATGATTAATGGGGTTTGACATAATTTTATTTATCAATAAAGATAGATCATGATTTAGTATAGATATTAAAAAATTTAGTGGGTGTAAATACAATCTATAATGTTATGTGGTTAGCTTAGCTATTACTGAGCGTAGAATATATATATATATATATATATATATATCTGTACTTTGAAAAGAAAAAAAGAAAAATACCGATTTTTTCAAACTGAAATTACTTTTTATTTTTTTTAAGAAGTATTATTTTATAAAGGTCGTGTACCACTAGCAACACAGATTACTAAAATATAATTTTTTTTGCTATTAAAAAATACAGACAAATATAGTATATAATACTACATAGAAATTTTTAACCATACCGCTAAGGTTGTCATCATGGCCTCTTCTAATAATAATAATAATAATAAAAGTGTATAAAAATAGTTGTACATAAGTGGTTAGCTTAGCTATTACTGAGCATAAATAAATAAATAAATAATTGAGCATACTTAAATCCTTAGGCAATCGTTTCTTTGAGATCATCTCCAGATATTCTAGGAATTAGTTGTTGTATTGTGGGACCCTATGTGGACATATTTAATTATTTATATTGTGTTTGAATAAAACATATTTATCTTGTGCTTGAACAAACAAATCACTTGTGGATGGTTCACGAAAAAATTATATAAAAATAAAATCACTCCTAAATCCAATTATACATATCACCTTCATGAATGTTAGGATGAATATTAACTTGACATACACTAATAAGCTGTTTGGAACTCAACTAAAGTTGGAGTACTTTTGGAATTTAAAATAAATGAATGTTTGGAAATATGTGTTTGATTGAAATATAAATTAAAAATGAACTGATATATTTAAATAGGATAAAAATCTAAAACATGTTCAGAAGAAAATAACAATACAAAAATTATTTTGTTTCTTTTATCGTTTTCCATATTTTGAAATAATAATCATCTTATTTTAACTTAAAGTAAGAAGTTACTTTTAAAGTTAGTTTTTTAGAAATAGAAAAAAGAAAAAAAAAGGATTTAAAATTGAGTTGTGCAAAGTTCCAAAAAATAGAGATAAGAAAAGAAAACCTCAAAACTCATAGTTGGACTATCAAACACCCCCTAAATTGTATTATTACCTGATCACAAGGTTTATATGTAATCAAATCAGCTTTTTTTTTTTTTTTCTTTTCCTTTTTTTTCCCTGAAAGTCTATCTAATTAGCTTATAAAATTGGCCAACGTGCTATAAACGTGCTATAAAATTAGCTTACTATTCCATGTAAATTTATATTGTATAAATTTTTTTTTTCCTCCCTTTCCTTTTCTGTTTGTCAATTTTTTTTTGTTTCAATACAATAATGGGTTACTATTATAATGCGTTAGCTATATATATATATATATAATATCAACTATTAATGCATTGTCATGTAGCTATATATAACAAATATATATATAGAAGGTTTATTATCAGCTTTCTGTCTACATTTTTTAATTAATTTTTCTTTTATTATATAGATTATCCATCATTAGTAAATTTGGATTGATTAAGAATTAAAGTGTTAAAAAAAATAATACTCTCGCATACCTCACTGTAATAATTAAATAAAAAGTAGGCCTTTTTCAAAAAATTTCACATTAAACACTTCTTCACCATTATCAGTAACGATAACAGAAAGAATGGACTTCTCATCAAACGAAATTGTAAGTATTTTTGTTTTTTTCTTCAAATATCTCATTATGTATGTCGATTTCTTTAAAATATTTTGTACATGTTAAAAAAAAAAACAATTTTGTATCATATTGAGAAAAAAAGAAAAAGAAAAACTAAAAGAAAGACAGTTATTTATGGTAAAAAAAAATGATAAGATTCCACATAATACAATTAACAAGTTTTTAAATATAAAAAAGCAGGATTTAATGAAAAGATAAATAAAATTGGCTATTATGTTAGTCCCAAAAACATTTTTTAAGGAATCCAAACAATTTTAGTCAGAGTTCAATGAAAAGAATGGATTTTATTTGTGTCAGTAGAAACTGATGTACATAAACTTGTATAAAGAGCTGATTTAATTAATATTTCTTGAACAGTTTAAGTCCGAATTCAAATCATTCTGTTCAAATTATGATTCCATTCAAATTTCAAACTAGCCCTAAGGCTATTTTTACAATATCTTCTTGTCCCAAGTCACTATAACATAAAATTTAGAAAAAAAAAAAAAAAAAACTCCCCTACCTACCTTTGGAAAAACGTGTTGAATCATTTGTAGCAGATATCTACTAATGCATCCAAGTGAATGAATTCAAGAAATTAAAAGAAAATGTTAATTTTTTTTTTTTCCAGTTGGAATTAGAAACAATAATTTTTCTAAGGGTAATTAAAAAGCAATAATTGCAGACATGACATAAACAAAGATTCTTTATTTTATTGTTTTGTTATCCTGATGAGCAGAAAAACGTTTTCTTTTGTTATAAATGGGACCAGCAAGAAATGAATGTGAATTTTGGATATATACGTACGACTGACACATAATCCGTCGGAAACGATTTTTTCCATATACTATTCGTTTTTTTTTTTTTAAGGTTTCTAAACTATTTAAAATAATGTAAAATATTTGGTAACATACATGATAAAAAATGTCACCTAAATTACACATCATTAATTAATCAAGAGTATGAGAAACAAAAAAAATCTACATGATTTAATTTATATAAGTCATACACATGATTTATTTCATTCAATTTTCAATCTTTATTGATAAAAAAGATTATTTTACACTCTTTTAAAAATTTGAAGACCTTTTAATAAAATAATAATAATAATAATAAAAAGACTGACTCATAATTTCGTAAAAAATTCAGGAACAAATAAACAATTTACCTAAAATTATATGAGAAATTATTTTGTCTTGCATAACAACTAGCAGAAAATGACAAGCGGATAGGCCTAATCCTTTACATCTTTTAATTTTTTGATTATTGATTTATTTATTATATATCTTTTGTCCATTAAAGAGGGACCATGCAGGGACTTGTCAATGTCCATATACATGTCATTGTTCTTTTGTTCATTATTGTCATTAATTTTTAGGTCCATAATTGGGACCCATAAATATCATTATTGTCCTTTTTTTGTAAGGAAAATATTCTATCCTTGTTAAATTGTTCTGTAGGAAAACAGTGTGAAAATAATCCTTACATCTTGAAATATGGAAATGACATATTGTTTGTACAAATGGAAAAGAACAATATTGTCCCTTAAAAAAATAAAAAATGAAAAATGAAAAATGAAAAAAAAAAAAGAAGAACAATAATGTTAAACATTTTTTCAACGAATGTTCTAAAAGTTTTTTTAACAAATTTTTATCTTGTGATTATAAAAATGAATGAAATAACAAGAGAATATGAAGATGCGGTTTTAGAAAACTTCAAAAAGATTTGATTTTAGAATGGCGATCTGTTGTTGGTTTATGACTATATCATACTGAAATTATATAATTTTTTAATGACGCACCGGGTTTGTTTAGATAAATCTTGTACGATGATAGTATAGGAATTGTTTGTATGTTTTTTTTCTCCTATTTAGAGTGGTGTTTATTTCGTCAAACTTAATTGTATTTCCTTTTGTTATTAAAATACATGCTTTAGTCTTCATTATTCTTAGACATGTTTTTTTTTTTTTTTTTTTGGAAAAAAGTATAGGATTTCTAAAAGTAAAACTAACGGTAATGAAAGATGTGCGGTGTGTTTCTTCACTCGTTTTAGGTAAATAGCTCGTTTAGTCTCTATATTTTAAAGTTTATATAATTTTAGTCCCTATTTTGAAACTATAATGTCCATAAACTATTAAAATATTATTATAAAAGTCTTTTCCGTTAATTTTTAGATGGAATAAGTTAGTAAATTAGTTAAAAAATTATACTAACTTACTGATCCTGTCCAAAAATTAACTAAAAGGATTATGATAGGATTGTTTTTAATATTTTAATTTGGGTGATTCCAGCTAAAAAAATCAGGGACTAGTTACACAAACTTCAAAATTTAGATGTCAATCTAACAATTTACCTTCCTTTTAAGTAAAAACTAGTCTTTTTTTTTTTTTTGAAGGAAAGACTATTCTATTTATAATTAATTAACTTGGGATATGATTTTTGTTTATTTTAAAAAATAGTTTTTATTTATTGTTAATTTGGAGTGTAGATGAAAGAGTATCATTAATGGGTTTTGACATAATCTTATTCGATCAATAAAGATAGATCATGATTTAATGTGGATATTATCAAATTTAATGGGTACGTACAAATACAATCATTTTATAATATTATGCCTTTGTTTCGAATATTGATTAAACGGAAAAAAAATTCAATTCGAATTTAGAATCTAAATTAGATTGATGTTTGGATAGAGAAAAAAATAAATCTAAAAAGTGAAAAACTCAAATTGAATTAAATATGGATAGCTAGGATTTTTAAGACTATATTGGTTCGTGTAATCCTTGCTCCTTCTTCTCATCGTCAAATGAGTTCGACTCAGACATTAATGAGCGTAACAATAAATCAATCACACCAATACTAACTGCTAAGGTAGATGGTAGGAATTTGGCTAGAAACTTTCATTTTCAAAATTAAAAAAAAAAAAGTTTTCGGTTCTTTCTAATAAGTGAAAATCGTAGAGTTCATTTGGAGAGACGTTGGGAGATGATATTTAGAAGGTTGGAGATAAGTTAAGTTATGGAAATGATCATTTGGTGGAAATGAACTGTTTGGAGTGAAAAAAATGTTAAAATTTGAAATGTATTAAAAAAAAATATTAATATGGATATTATTTCATTTTTCTCGAAATTATATTTAATTAGAACAAAAAATAATCTCATTTAGCTTTAAAATAACAAAATTATGGATTTTTAAAGTTTGAATTTGCTGTAAATATTTGAAAATGTGATTAATTAAAATACTTAAAAATTAATGAAAAAAAACACTTCGTGCCCATATTTTGAAACTGAAATTTTTTTTTTTTTTTGAAAAAGTAGTAGTATTATTTAATAAAGGTCGTGTGCCACTAGCCACAGAAACTACAAAAATATAATAATTTTTCCTTAAAACAAAAAAAATGCCTCCACGCATATATGCAGTATGTAATACTGCATAGAGATTTTAAACAAAAGCGGCTAAGGTTGTCATCATGACCTTGATAATAATCAAAGCATATAATAACAATGGTACGTAAGTGATTAGCTATTAATTGCAAGAACTTAAACGAGCATAAATAACTAAATAATTACCTTATCCTTCAGCAATCGTTTTCTTGAGCTAGATCTCCATAAATTCTAGGAATTAGTTATTGTATTGTGAGACCCATTTGGATGTCTTTTTATAGTGTGCTTAAACAATCAAATCACAATCACTCATAAATCTAATTAGATATAGCTTTATAAATATTAGTTATCATTTTTTAGGATAAATATTGACTTTACATATACTAAGCGGTTGTTTGGAATAACTCCAACTAAAATTGGAGTTTTGGAATTTTTTTATTGAAAATTAGTGAATGTTTGAAAATATATGTTTAGTTGAAATACAAATTGAAAATGAACTAAATATATAAAATAATTTAAAATTTTGAAATGTATTCAGAAAAAATAACAATATGAATATATTTTGTTACTCTGTATCATCTCATTTTGTCTTTTAAATTTTGTGTTTTTTGGAAGCGGAAGAAAGAGAAAATAGATGTGAAATTAAAATTAAGGTTTCGTTTAGCATTTCAGTTTAACTCTATCTAAACTGTCTTTTTCATCTCAATTGTTGTTTTTTTTTCCTAAAAAGTCAACAAAATTTATAACTAATTTTTAAAAAGTCAATCAACTCTAATTTAACAATTTCATCTCCAACCAGCGAACTAAACTCAAATTAAGTTGTAAAAAGTTTGATTAAAAAACCAAAAAAAAAACCTCCAAAAAAGTACCAATGTATACCAGACACCCTCTAAATTGTATCATTAATTATAGGATCACAAGGTCGTGTAATCTACTCAGCCTTTTTTTTTTTTTTTTTTGGTTTCTTTTTTCCCTGAAGTGTATGTATAGTTATAAAATTGGCCAACGTGCTAAAAACGAAGGACCTAACTATTTTGTTTGTTTGCTATTTTTTTTTTCCTTCCCTTTCCTTTTCTATGTGCTATAATTTTGTTTCTATATAACGATAATGGGTTACTATTTTGATGAGTTAGCTGTCTACATTTATGGACATATATTTATCAACTATTAATACATTGTCACGTGGCTATATATAATAAATATATAGAAGGTCTATTATCACTGTATACATTTTAATATCTTTTTTTTAATTAAAATTTTTTATTATATAAGTTAACCATGATTAGTAAATTTACATTGATTAAGAACGAAAGTGTTTAAAAAAAAATAATTTCACAAACCTCACTCTAATTATTAAATAAAAAGTAGGCCTCTTTAAAATATTTCATACTAAACACTTCTTCATCATTATTATTAGTAATGATAAGAGAGAGAATGGAATTTGACCTCTGATAAAACGAAATTGTTAGTATTTTTCTTTTCAAATATCTCGTTACTGTATATCTTTATTATTATTTTTATTCATGTTTTGCAAGAGATGATTTCGTATCATATTGGGGGGGAAACAAACTAAAAGGAGGACTGTTATTTTGTCCAAAAAATAAATTGAAAGATTCCACATAATACAATTAACAAGATTTTAATTATAAAGAAAGGATTTCATGGGTTCCACAACGAAAGAGAGGAGAGAAAAGCCGTAGGATAAACGAAATCACAAAAAGAGGTATACGTTAATTGATGGGTGAAGAAATGATAAAAGTTATTGTCGAAGACGTTCCGGAAAAAAATAATTTATATTTAGTGTAGGGACTTTTTTGAAATAAGAAGAAGGTTTTAAGAAGTATTTAATAATTAAATTTCAAATATCACTGATAGCTGGTTATTTAAGAAAGAATATGGATAAAATAAATGGGAGGTGACAAAAACGTCTTCATATGTTCATAATTCATTACATGGTGAAATATGCAAAGTTCATTATCCAAGGAAAAAAAAGAAGCATAAGTTAGTTAGATTAAAACGTATGTATGTACCTTAGAAATTGTGATTGGAGGAAATTTTAAGTAAATACCTCTAATTAGTAAGATTAAATAAATGTCGAGCTATTTTTTTAAATAAAATTGACTTTCAAATTATTGGTATATAATTTATTGATCTTAATAAATTATTGATTAACTAACCATTGATTTAGCACTGTAGTTTGATCTTAATAATTATTGATTAACTAACCATTGGTTTAGCACTGTAGTTTGTTTTATCAATGTTTTTTTCTTTTATGTTTTTAATAAAATATTATTTTGAACTCGGGTCTGATAAATCAATGTTTTTTTTAATTTTTTTATAAAATATTTTTTGAATTTAACAAAGCTACAGCATTTTACTTAAAATATTTTTTGTGAAAAGGTCATTTTTGTACGTATCACATATTTAATACATTAATTGCAACAAGCAGTATGTATTACAACTTCTGAGTGTATCAACATAAATCATACACAAATGAATTTAATAATATTAATAAATTATTTAGATTTAAAATAAATAAATTTAGTCTAAAATAGAAGACGTGAATTAAAAAAAAAAAAAATAATTGATTTAAATGGTTCTGAATTTTTTATAAATGATAATTTAATCTTTATTTTTTTTATTTTTGATCATACTAACCTAAACTCTTTATAAAGATGATAATTTGTTTCTTTCCATCCATCTCCATTAAATTTTAAATGAAATCTTACAAAAATAATTAATTTTTATACTGAGATAACTAAAATATCCCCTCCTCTTTCTCCCTCCCCTCCCCCCCCCTCTTTCTCTCTCTGTTTTCGCCCACCCCTTCCCCTCCCCCTCTCCCCTCTCTCTCTGTTTGCCCCCTTCTAGCCCGATTGGGTTGCCCCCCACTCCTTCTATCGGTTTCGCCGCCCCCTCATGCCACCGTTCGACCACCATCCCCACCACCCTTCCTGCCGCCATTCCCCCCCACCCCACGACTTGGTCCCCCCATCTCTCTACTGTTCACCCCTACTGCGTGATTGATTCCCCCAATCCCACCTCAGTCCCCCCCCCCCCCACCCCAAACCAAATTTTGCGATCTGGGTTTCCTCCCGCCCAATTCGTGATCTGGGTTTTAGGCCCCTCCCCCCACCGCGAAGCTGATGTCCCCCCTGCCCCTCTCTACTTCAGATCTGGTTCACCCCACCAACACTCACCAACCCCCCCCCCCTCACGCCGCTATCGCTGCCGAACTCACGTCCCCCTCTCGCTGTCGCAAATCGTCTCCCCCCCCCCCCCCCGCACCGCACCGCCGCCGCTGCCGAACTCACGCCCCCTCTCTGTCTCAGATCGTGCCACCCCCCTCCCCCTCCCCCAGCCCCTAGAACTGGGTTTTGAGAAAAGAAAAGGGCGAGAGAGAGGAAAGAAATGAGAGGATATTTTTTTTATTTTTTATGATTTTTTTAATTTTTATTAAATTAATTAATGTTAGAATATTAAAATACCCCCATAAGTTAATAGATTTGGATGAAAACAAACATAACGATCAAAAAATAAGAATTTATGGTCATTTTGACTAAAAAAAAAAAATACGGACCAAACCGTCAACATTAAAAAAGTTCAGGGATTATTTAAGTTAATTACTCTAAAAAAATATAGTTAAATTAAGATTATAAAATTAATAGTAAATTAACTATGTGAAAATCTCCAAGTGTATTGTTTGTGTTTATTATTTACCTACAATAAGCTAGACAGCCCACGTCCTTGTTCCTTGTCTCAAGGAGTTTGTCAAGATGATATCTCACAAATAAAATCAGCAAACTATTATTATTATTATTATTATTTAACTGAACGACCCATAGAATCATGTAGCTACAGAGTCATTTTGCTAATTAAAATTTTTGAAAAAAAAAATTTATTGGGTTATAAGCATGAATGTCATAAATAATTTGACACCTCCTTATATCCTATCATTACGTTAAAATTCATAATTTTATTATTTTATAACGCTAAAATTATCAATTTTAATATTAGAGTTGACAAAATAATTATGAAGTACTCAAAACATAATTCTCCATCTAATTTTCTCAAAATTTATTGTACTAAAACAACTTTCTATAAGGCATTTAGGAGTGATTTTGAAGAGCTGCTTTTAGCTAATTCTCCAGCAAAGTGTTGACTAGATTGACTCTTAAAGAATTTTAAGATAATCTACAGTCAAAATTCAGACTCAACCTAGCAACTTCTAATTCTTGATTGACCGGGAATGTATCCCTGTTGTTTAATGAAATTTCATAATGCCTAAAATGCCCTCAAACAATTGTGAAAATACCAATCCAAGTCCTTCCTAACCCTAACAATTTCGAACGGTAAACCAACCGATAAATTATAAGGAGATATTTAACCAAGTACATTCCTTTAATTGAACATACGTTTAGAGTGTGAAAGAAAAAAATGAAAAATTTTGAGAGACATGCCTAATTATTCATTCTCAAAGCAAGTATAAATAGTTAATATTGTGATTATGACAGTGTTCATATCAAGAGGTATGATAAGCACGATCAACATTTCAAAAGTCAGAGATAATCCAATGGTGTTGTTCATAAAGAGAATCAAATTGAGAATAATATACGATGAAGATGAAAAGCAAGCTATTAGTGCTTTAAAGTCACAAGAAATGGATGTGTTTCGAGACCAAATTGTTGTAAGTTTAATGAGTTGTACCTAATTTGCAAAATGGCTTGACAAGTTTTTGAAAATGAAATGTATATTTTATGTCTTAACTCGATAAATTAGCTTAAATATGCTAATAAGTTTTGATGTAAATACATAATGTGAATGAAGAAATCAAAATATTTATTGTTGATACTCTAATTTCATTTTACAAGTGAGGAACAAATATGCAAAATTCTAAAATTTTATTTTACTTTTTTGTCCTAAAAAATTAGATATAAATGCAAAGCGGAAATGTATTTACACTTTCATATCTTGCCTATTTGGGTCAATTTGACATACCATACCGATTATATCTTATAGTTTATCCAAACACTATTATCCTGAAATTGAAATCAATAACATCTTTAAAATTACAGTTTATCAAGCGCTCAACTGCTTTCAAGCACAGCGGCTTCTACCCTTCAACATATATTGCAGCCAGCACTTCATCCAAAATCCCTAAAATTACCAAACTCGCCTTCACTCTATTTTAGGTTGTCAACTTTGATATTATGTTAAACAATATATATTAAAACCCTACCACCAAAGTCCCAAAAAAAATATATTAAAAAAATCCCCATTATTGTCTACCCATGGAAAACGTGTTGAATCCTTTATATATGGCAGATATATCTACTTGAGTGTCGAAATTGAATGAATTAGGTAAAAAGCAATAACTTGTGGATAAAACACGAAGAAGGTTTTTTGTTTGTTTTTCTTTCTTTAATCTTGATCAGCAGAAAAACGTTTTCTGCAGTACATAGGACCACCAAAATCCGGTCCTACATGTTGACCAAAAATACATAGGACCAGCAAGGATTAATTGCATGTGAACAAGATATATGCATAAGACACACCAATCTTTTCCCAAATTATACAAGAAATTATAATACATGGGACCACCAAGGATTAACTGCATGTGAACTGAGGATATATACATATGACACCGAATCTTTTCCACAAATTACACGAGAAATTATTCGTTTTTTTTTTTTAATTAAGAAGTTCTTGAACTCTTTTAAGATGATGCAAACACTTTTTTTTTTTTTTTACTAATATAGATTAAGAAATTTAACAGAAAACATCACGTGAATTACATATAATTTACTATTTAAGGATATATAAAATACGAAATTTATATGATTCAACTTAATTACATATGTGAAATATACAGGTAATCTATTTCTTCGAATTTTTAATCTTTGTTAGTGAAAATGATTATTTTACATCTTTTTTTAAGAGTTTAGGGACTTTTTAACCTAAAAAAAAAAGGACCAAGTTGTAATTTTATAAAAATATTAGGACCAAACAAGTAGTTATTTATAATTAAATGAAAAATTAATTTATCTTACATAACAATTCTGCCAGAAAATGACAAATTCCTTTCATATCTTCTGTCCATGAAAGAGGGACAATGCATGGTCTTGTGATCAACATCTTTTATTATTATTATTATTATTGTTATTATTATTGCATTGTCAATATCTTTTTTTTTTTGGGGTACATGCATCGGGTCTTTCAATATCAATATACAGAACATTAATGTTCTTAAATTTCTTGAGCCACAAAAAAAAAAAAAAAACATTATTCATTAGTTATCATTTCACGAAAGTTCCAAAATTGGGACCTATATATAAATATCATTATTGTCCTTTTTTTTTTTTTGTAAGGAAAATATTTTGTCATTATTGCATTGTTCTATAATAAAACTGTGTAAACATAATCCTTACATGTTGAATATTGAATTACAAGTAGTATGTACATATATTCATGTAAGTGATGGCCTAATTTATTTATTAAAAAAAAAAGTGATTGGCCTAATTTGATCATTGTACTAAATGGGAAAGAGCAATGCTAAACATTTTTTTAATCAATTAAAAAAAAAAACCCTTTTAACAAAATTTTATCTTCTGATTATGAAAATTTGCAGAATTTAATTAATGAAAGAAAATATTTAAACGAGAATATGTAGATTATGCCTATAACCATAATTTTGTTATTGGTTTATGACTGTTTCGCACTGAATATACATAATTTTTTAAAACGTTTTGCTAAAAAATAGCAACAAAGGATTAATTAGTAGATAAAGCATCATACTCCATTTTCAAAACAAAGAAGAAGAATAAGAAGAGATCAAGCGGATAAAGATCAAGCATCATATTTTAATACCATTAAACGCCAAATATATATATCAATTTCTAAAGGTTTTTAAGGATACTTTAACATTTTATAATTAATAGAAGTATTTGCATAACATATAATTATTCACATAGTTATCGTACGATAAGCACGTGCTAATCTTCTTTAAGTCGTTAACTTCAGAGTTAAAGACAACAATTGTAACAAAATAAAAAAGAAAACTGGGAGAATAATTCATAAGACAATAGTTCAGTAAGCAAATTATCACAATGTTAACACTTTTTTTTTTTAAGTGATAGAAATGCTAATAATTTAGATCTTAATAAATTATATTGGCTAAAAATTTTTCTTACCATACGTTCGGGTGCACAGGATAAAACTGAATTTTTTAAATTTGAATTAAGTTATGTATTTGGTGACACATTTAAATTATTGAAATTAAAAAATGTAAAAACTTAAAATATGTTAAAAAAAACGTATTACTGAATGAATCATATCAATAAAAAACTGACAATTCATATATTATATAAAAATTAATATTCAAACGTTGAGGTTAACGTTAGTGTTCTTGATATTTTTCTTACTCTAATCATGCTATTAGAATCGACAAAAGCTTACTACGAATAAATCAGATTCAATATTCAATCTGACAAAAAAAAACGTGTATATTAAAGGTATTGGTCGCCATCTCCAGTCTCATTATTATAGACTGCAATATTTCACCTACCCACCTTGTGGTGTGTATAAATATATATTAATATATTTATATGTACGTATAGTTTAAAAAGAATACTTCTATAATATTTTTCCTTGTGTACTCTAATCTGATTAAAATTTGTTTTGTATTAATTGGCAAAAATAGTTAGACTATCTTTTTTTTTTTTTTCCAAGATAGAATCTATGTCTCTATTTGTTAATGTTTATATGATCTAACTTTTATTCAGAAAAAAATAATTGTACAATAGATCAGAAAAAATAATAATAATAATAATTGTACAAAAAGCATTAGGGTTAATTACATTATGATACATTCTAGTTTTAATTATTTTTCAATATATCTACCTGTTTTTCAAAAACTACATAGATATCCTCAAAATTTGAAAAAACTTATTTTAATTTTTTAGGTTTTAAAACGTAAAATATATATTTTTAATTAACTATTTAAGATATTTATATCCTTGTGTTAAAAAAAAAAAAAAATTTCACTGCCAAAGTACTCGTGGGAATGAAAATATATTTTTGTAGTTCTGAAAAGTATAAATTGAGACAAACAAAGAGATAGAATAATGCAATAAATTCAAAGACAATATATTAAGTATGTCCTTCATAAAAGAAATTATGGCTCTATGCCTAGTAGAAAATTGCCACAGTAGCTTTGATTTCTTTTTTTTTTTTTTTTTTAACATTTGAGAATAATTAAATTTGATTTTTTCTTATACACCATAGAGTTATTGTTCTCAAAACCACATATTTTTCTTTTATGGAAAGTACAAAAGAAAAAATCTATATTTGTTAAAGTACAATCTAAATTCACACATTCTGATTAACTATAGATATATATATATATATATATATATATAAATTTTGGTAATTATGGCTAATACTATACGCATCAATTTAGTGTGATGGTAACTGATGTGCCTACTGCCAAACAACTTGTGATATTCATGATATCTTCATCACTATTTTTGTGTATATAATTCATTATTATTTGGAAAAAAATAACGCACATGTCATGTCATGTAATTAATGTCAAAACATAAGTAGTTTGCGTATACAATGCACACGGTTTGGAAATTTTGTAATAGTTAATCTATCACATGAACTTCATGTGATAAATCAAGTGCAATCACAGGAATTTTTGTTACCTAAATATATTTATAAGTATGTCCTTAAATTATAAAACCATTTTCAGACATGAACTTTAAGAATTAGTATATTTTATTCATTAAATTTTGTATTATTCTTACTTAAATACTTTTTATTAGAATTTCTAATAAAAATAGACAAAAAAAAAGGGAATTAAATGCAATATCGTGGCAAAAATTCATTTGTTTTTCTAAATTTTTTTAAAACCAAAACAGTCGCATATTTAGTATCATAGTAGTAATAACTCTAATCCACAACTCTAACCGAGTAATTAAGAAATAACACATGTAAACATTAATGACCTCTACAAACACCCTCCTTATCTAAAAAAAAAAAATTGCTGTACTCGTGATGTTGAAAGGAAAATTTTGTTTGAATAATTTGTGGAAGAGTCATAATTATATTTCTTTCTTGTCCACCTTCGCAAAATGTGGCATTTTCTTAGTTCTAAACTAATGGTAAACTATTTATTTTTTTATTCTTATTTCTTATAAATAGAATCATGAACATGAAACATCCACTCTATTAATTTAAAAGGAAATCTCTAAATGTTTGAAACTTTAGATCCGGAACCCCTTTGCATCTGCTAAATTAGTTCCAACATGAAAAGGCTAGAAAAGGTCATTTAATATTTAAATTATTGAGTTGTCTCCTTTCGTAAATAATTATGGGTTGTAAATAATTTGTATTTCAAATTAATTATCTGATTTTAGGAGATTAGGAAAAATTGCTCAGTTTTAAATTTGTTATAATCTGTGTATATATATATATGTTTTTATCAATATTAGTTGGCAATATTTTATTATATGGTATCACAATGATTTTCATTCCTCGGAAAATCTTGCGCCCTCGCACCCCTAGTGCCTGTGTATCCATGCCGTTGCCGCGCCCACCTTTTTGCGTTGCCGCACGCCACACTCACTTCTTCACACTGTCGTTGAGCCTCGTAACCTTGCGCCCCTGCACCATCATCTTCTTCACTACAACTTCACAGATTAATTGTTCCACAGTGTAGTTCGTTGTACAATCTTACGAAACCTCAATGTCGATGCAAAATTTTGATAGAGTATCTGGATGAGGTTTTGTTCCACTTTTGAGTCCGAACACATAGAAATATAATAGTCTCAAATTTGAAATTAAAAATGTTATGTCATTTGAAGCTTAGATAGAAGAGAAAGAAAAAGTTAAAAAAAAAAAAAATTACAAAGAGTCTAAAATATGATTGTTGTATATACACTTAAATAGAGCAAATTTAAAGAGGAATTTGTTCTTTTAAATGACAAAATAGGTTATTTCGTAACATTTGAATTGTCATTCCAAATGTTTTATTCGCAAACATCTATTTGAATGATTAATTGAAATAAATTACCTCAAATATTCTCAAATGATTGAAATAAACAAGAAGGAAGAACTACCCATGACATCTCATCTAATCACTTCGTCTCAGACACCGGAACATAATGGATACTTTGAAAGACATGAACAACTTCTTTCTCAACGACGATCCATCATGGACTTTCTTGCTCACACCAAAATGACAGATAAATCACGAGAGAATGTTTTTTGCTTTTGTTTTTGTTTTTGTTTTGGTTGAACAAGAGAAAATGTATTTGGGAGAGAACATTAATTCAATTGACCAAAAGTGAAAACACCAAATTCAATAAGTGCTCTTTGTAAAAGTAATCATTTCCCAAAGGAAAAAGTTGAAAAAAGGAAAGCACGTGAAAAATACTGAAAAAGGTTGAGAAACGCATAAAATAAAAGTGTGTGGCTGAATAAATTTTTAAAAAATCTAATAAAGGACTTTCAGTATATATGTTGACAAAAATTCCAACCGACCATAACTTTTTTTTTTTCCATACGAGATTACAGGATTTACACATAAGTTATTGTAAATTTACATGCAGTCACAACCGATAGCATTTTAACTACGAAAAGTTTCATTAAAAAAAAAAAACACCAAAAGGTTAAAATCAAAATATTTCAATATTTGATTTTTGTTTCAAGTTCCTAGTTGCCAGAGACAGGGTTTCAATCTTTCAGTGGCCTAATTCAGTAAAAACAAATCTTTCAAGCTGCCTAATATTAAAAAAAAAAAAAAAAACCAAAAAAGACGAATAAAAAAAGTTACCAAGTCTCATATGTGGAAGTTAAATTGATCGGCTTACCCAAAAAAAAAAAAAAAAAAAAAGGTAAGTTCATTTGATCAATTAAATAAAAGAAGCATTCTTTAACAAAAATTTTTTATTGTATATGATAACACCAAAACTTTATTTGTAAATTAAAGAAAATTTTAAGAATTTCAAAACTTGATTGTAATTCTACAATACAAATATGCCATTAAAATAATATTATTTATTGTATATGATAACATATCAAACATGATGATTCTTTTGAACTTATTGCTATCGATATATATTGGAGATAACCTTAAAAGTTAAAAAAATAAAAAGTGAAATTATTGCTCTGTAAACATTGAAAGCGCCTTGTAGGGCCTGTGTATATTAAATTCTTGCTAAAATCCAATTATTGACGTTCGGAATTTTCATTCCAAAGATGACCTTCAAAAGCACAAAAGAAAAAAAGAAAAAAAAAACAGAGAGAGAGAGAGAGAGAGAATAAAAAGTATTATATTTAGTTATACTAAATAAAGTATTATTATTACATATTAGTTATAATAATTAAAGTATTATATTCATAAATGAAAAGATCACGTAACTAATTGATATGGTATCTTTAGGGGGGAAAAATGATGTGGTATGAATTTTATTGAAGGATATAAAATGGACACAACAAAAATTTGTAGTTGTCCCAAAAACTTTGAGATTATTTGATGCTCACTCTATCTTTCTCTCTTCCTTCAAATTGAAAAACATGCCCTTATTTCAGGAAAAACAAAAAACAAAAACGAAAAAACAAAAACAAGCCATCTTTTTTTTTTTTTTTTTAATTTGAAGGTATAAAATTTGAATTATACATTTTATAACGAAGTTATATATGAAATTATGACTCATTTATGTACGCAGCCACACAAGCGATTGTTTTCTTTTTTACTCATTTTTAACATAATAATAATCAGGCATGTTCATAGATGATATAGGAGTTTTTAAATAAAAACGTTTATGTTTCATTAAAAAAAAAAAAAAACCTAGTGTGGTAATTTGAATTAAATTCCAGTAGTACTGAAAGCAACGAGTTTTGAAATTGATTTAATAATTTAACACGTGCTCACACAGTTACACTGAATTTAAGTAATATTTTGGCCAATTTCTTCTTTGTTTTTATGAGAAAATCTGATTGGCTTTTGAACGATAATATTTTTAATGATCCAGATCACCGTTGGTCCCACTATCTTGGTGACCTGTAATGATAATTCCATATTTACCACAAAAAGAAAAAATCAATGCGGTCCTGATAATTTAATTTCGTCAACAACAACCGTGTGCAGACTCCATTAAAATAAATAAATAAATAAATAAACCTTCCATAATAAATATAAGGACAAATTACATTCTTCTCTCTTACTTTAGATCTTATCACATAATACCCTTAAATTTTAATTTTAATATTCTTTTCCTTGAATTTTAAAAAAGTTTGTGAAATTTCTCCCTCAATTAATTTTTTAATAAAAAAATACAATAATACTCGTTTGAAGCATGAGATACGGATATTAAATTTGAAACTCTCATAATTAAGTTAAAAGAGTAAATATTTAAGGTTGATTGTCATTTTTTTCTATATATTTTTTTCTAATAGATAACTTCATAATTTCACATTTAATAAGGTAACGGGTGTCAGGAGTGCTGTTAATGTATGTCATTTTATAATTTTATATTTAATACCCTCAATTGATGCTTCCGACGAGTGTTAAATACATTTTCCGTCAAAAATTTAATCAAGGGGGAAATTTTGCACACTTTTCCACCAAAATTCGGGAGAAAAAATGTTACATATAGAAGTTTGGAGGGTTTTTTGTGACAAGTTCTAAAGTTCGGAGGAACAAGTATAATTTGTCTAACTAGTAACTTTGTACCATCCGTCTCTTTCTCTGTCAAAAAAATAAAAGAAAAGAAAAAAATTAATAATTTATAAGATACAAAATATAAATTTGTCGAGATAACCCATAGTGATAGGGCATGCAAATTAGCATTAAATATAAAGGTTCTATAATAAAATAAGATAATGGCCGAGGCATGATTGCTTCCTCACTAGTTTCCCTATAAATGCCACCCATTTCTCCACATATTCTTCACCAACACACGAGCTCATTTCTCTCCTTGCAAACTAAACTCTCTTCTATTACCCAATTCGCCCCCGTTTTCGATTTTATTTTATTTTATTTTTTGCTTATTGGTCCCTTGAGGGCTTAATTAGAAAGATTCATCAAAGATGTTCAACATTGGCAAAGACGTCATCGGCGCACTCACCGGCCAGAATGTGAGGAAAATCAAAGGGGAGGTGGTGTTGATGAAGAGGAACGTCTTGGACTTCACTGACTTCAGCGCGTCGGTTATCGACCGCGTCAGCGAGTTTTTGGGCCAAGGGGTTTCTCTACAGCTCGTTAGTGCTGTTCATGCCGACTCAGGTAATAATTAATTACAATTATTTTGCTTAAACTATATGATCACCTTCGTATTATTGCTTAAACTAGCATCACTCATGGCTACTGCTGCTGCTGTACTGGTGTTGAAACTTTGCAATTATGGAACTGACCAAATCTACTTGCTATCTGGGTTGATCAAAGTGATTAGCCTATTTGAAGTTATAATCTTACTTATAATCAACGCAATCAACGAATCTATCCCAGTTTTCCGTTGTTATGTAAGGGACATGTATCAACAATTCGTTTTCTGAGATATTCATAAAAATATGTGGAGAAATTATGATCTGAATCTATCACTCTCTATTTTTATATGCAAAAGTCATTTATCATGATCAAGCATGGAGCGAGCTTTAGTTAACCGTTAATCAGCATAATGTTTGCTAAGAGTGTTTTAATTTGGGTGAGAAAGAAGTACATAGTATTATTACGGTAATAACAGAAGTGAATAATAATTTCTTTTACATCTATGAAATTGATTATTATTTTTATTAAATTATTAATTATTATTGTTTACTTCAATATTTTAAAATCTTGTTATTTATTTATTTTTAGTTTTGTAAAAAATATTATTTATAGAGATAATAATTTTTCATGAGACTAGTTATTCGGATCTGATGTTTTGTCATGACGTGGATGACTTTTATATTATCATTGCTTCATCTTAAACGATGATGGTATTCTCGGTGAAAAAAATAAAATAAAATAAAAAGATAAAAGAAAGAAAAGATGATGCCATTTTTTGTTTGGTAAGTTTCATATATTAACAAAAAGTCATAGTTCATTTCTTTTTCTTTTTCTTTATTTATTTATTTTTTTTACAACAACCTTTCCCTGAAGTCCCACCTTAGCCAAATTCCAATGACTTCTTTTACTCCTCCCAAAATAAAAAAAAAAAAGGAGAAAAAAGAAGAGTTTAATGATATTATTTCTTATACTATATATTTTGTTACATATACTATAAAAAAGGAAGAGTCATAGTTAAGGTAATTTCTTTTAGCTTAATAAACAATAAGTATTGTAAAAGTCAATTTTTTTTAGGGGGAAGTCATTGTCATTGTTCTTATAAAAAAAAAAAAGTGTGACAATATTCTTTTGGATATGCTATTTTACTTTGTATTTCAACACTTGATGATATTTCTTATACTATATATCTTTTGTAGTAGTTATAAAATTTTCAAACTTGAAACTTGAAAAGTAAAATTTAGTATTCAAATAATTTGAAGCAATCATATATCAAGTATACCAATTGCCAAATTTTAGTAATAAAAATAGTATTATGACTTTTTATATTGGAAAGCGATTTTTCAATCCAAACACTGAACTTTAACTTTGGCACAAAATTTTGATGATATTCTTATTATTTTATTTTATTTTTTAAAGTTACCGAGTACCCATCATATTTCCCTAAATACATTGTTCCCACTTTTTGTACAAAATTCTAATAATTATTTTTTATACGAAAATAATTAAAATAAACAACAATATTTTAAAATACTTAAAATAAATCACAAATTTAGTAATAGTAAATTACTAATATGATAAATTTAGTATTTATTTTTTAAACAAACTATTTGCTTTAAATATGTTTAAAGCCATGGTCGCAGGCAGAGCCTAACGGTAATATCATATATGATTTCACTTAAAAATATAGAGTTTGAATCCCTCATCCCTAAAGTTATTAAGCTAGGTGGGACTTTTTAAATCACCTACTCTAATAAATGACCCAATTTTTTTTTTATTTAAAAAAATGATCGTTTCTCATTTTTAAGATTTGGTCAATTAACAATTAACTAATAATTAATTAGTAATTAATTTTGAAATATAATTATTTACATTATGATTAATTAGTAAATGACTGTAACTATTGAGTACTACATAGTCAATAACTAATTGATCATTTAAGAAAATTGATTAATCATAAAAAAAATATTTTTACTAATTTTTAAAAATTTTGACCATTTGTTAAAAAACTTCTTAAAAAAAAAAGCTAATTAGTTTAAATCCAAAAAAAAAAAAAAAAAAACCTACTATTCAATTCATTTTTCTTTTGGGAAATTTATTACTTCAATTATTTACTATATTTATTTCTTCCTCTTCTTCTTTTTTTAATCCTATTACTTATTGGATTTAAGTTGCCATCTTCGATTTAATAACTTTTGTTTCTAAAAAAAGGAAATGCGTTGAAAGGGAAGGTTGGGAAGAAAGCATACTTGGAGAGCTGGATTACGAAGCTGACAGCACTGACGCCAGGCGATTCTGCGTACAATGTCACCTTCGAATACGAGGAAGCCATTGGAGTTCCTGGAGCTATCATCGTCACCAACAGTCACAACACTGAGTTCTTCCTCAAGACCATCACTCTCCAAGACGTTCCCGGTGAAGGTCTCGTGCACTTCGTCTGCAATTCCTGGGTCTACCCCAAAGAACGCTACAAGTATGACCGTATCTTCTTCCGAAACAAGGTATGAAGTTTCCAGAGATGCCCACCAACTGTTTGTTGAATGTACTCAATCATTTTGTCATGGAGTTTAGAGAAAATCTAGTCATGAAGCTTAGACTAATTCCCACCAACAGTTTTACTCAAATCATCTAGTCATGAAGTTTGGAGAAATACCCGGATTGTTTAGACTTAGTCAAGAAGTTTGGAGACATGCCCACCAACTGTTTGTTGAAAGTACTCAATCATTTAGTCGTGAAGTTTAGAGAAATGCCCACAAATTGTTTTTTGAAAGTACGCAATCATTTCGTCATGAAGTTTAGAGAAATGCACACAAATTGTTACTTGAAAGGACGCTGTTATTTAGTTTGATACATGCCCACTAACTGCTTGTTAAAGTTAACCGAATGTTTTAGTAGAATTTTAACACTCGCAATTCGTTGGGATAAGTATGATTGAAATCGTACTAATGCAAGTAAACTGTTTGGTATGGTAATAATCTAGAGAGTTGGTGAAAAATAATTTTTGTTTTTGCAGTCGTATCTTCCAAGTGAAACACCTGCGCCGTTGCAGTATTATAGACAGCAAGAGCTGGTGAACTTGAGAGGAGATGGAACAGGAGAGCGCAAGGAATGGGACAGGGTCTATGACTATGCTTTGTACAACGATTTGGGTGATCCTGACAAGGGTCCAGAGTATGTTCGCCAAATCCTTGGAGGGTCTAGTGACTTCCCTTACCCTCGCAGAGGAAGAACTGGCAGGGCACCCACCAAGACAGGTTAGCCATTTGTGTATGTTATATATGTCAAAAGTTAGATATTTGCCTATTTCATTTCAATTGCTAGTTGGGTCAAAATATAGAATATTGTTAATAATGTTTATTTTCTTTGAATACAATTTTCTAACAGATCCTAACAGCGAGAGTAGGATGTTTATCCTTACAAGCTTGAACGTTTATGTTCCACGTGATGAACGATTTGGTCACTTAAAGATGTCAGATTTCCTCGCTTATGGACTAAAGTCTATTTCTCAAGCCATCAAACCGGCACTGGAAGGTTATTTTGATGGCACCGAGGACTGGGATAGTTTCAAAGATATAGATAACTTGTATGAAGGAGGATTTAAACTTCCGGTAGCTGTACTCGACACGATCAGAAAAAACGTCCCCTTTGAGATGCTCAAGGAAATGTTCCGAACTGATGGTGAACAGTTCCTCAAATACCCTGTGCCTCATGTGACTAAAGGTATATCACGTATCTGTATGGTGCAGCTAATCTTGTTTGTCTCCTTAAAAAATTAATGAAATTGCACATTTGTCTTTCGGTGGCTATTTAATTTTCATCTAAAAATGATGTCTCCATGATTTGGGGCAGTGGATAAGACTGCATGGAGGACTGATGAAGAATTTGCGCGAGAAATGCTGGCTGGAGTGAACCCTGTCATCATCCGTCGTCTCGAAGTAATTTCATGATTCCTTACTGAAGTTATAAGCAACCATGGTGGAATTAAAAAAGCCAAAGGTTTCTGTTACAACTTTCATAATTATCTGGTTTAATTTAACTACAGGAATTCCCACCAGCAAGCAAGCTAGACCCTAACGTTTACGGTGATCAATCCAGTAAAATTACTGAAGACCACATTGAGAAGCACCTCGAAGGGCACAACGTATTTGAGGTAATGTTCCTAGCATTTTTTTTTCTACATAAAATTCAAAATGTATTGTGCAGGAATTATAAGCTGATGCATCTTACTATATTTTACAATGTTGGAAATTATGTGGTTTAATAGGCGCTCTATGGCAACAAGCTGTTTATATTGGATCACCACGATGCATTGATACCATATGTGACGAGGATAAACGAAGGGGTACCGTCAACAAAGATTTATGCTACCAGGACACTCCTGTTTCTGAAAGATGACGGCACTCTGAAACCAATTGCCATTGAATTAAGCTTACCACGACGTGATGGCAATGGTGCTGTTAGCAAAGTTTTTACCCCAGCTGAAGAAGGTGCTGAAGGTACCATTTGGCAACTCGCGAAAGCCTATGTAGCTGTAAATGATTCTGGCGTTCATCAGCTAATCAGTCACTGGTATGACTACGTAAATGTTGACCACGTGAGTTTGGTCAAATTTGCATTAGGTTTTTGAATGTATTCTAATTTTGGTTGGTCTGTAGGTTGAATACACATGCTGTGATCGAGCCATTTGTGATAGCCACGAACAGGCAGCTGAGTGCAATCCACCCAATTTACAAGCTCTTGCAGCCTCACTACCGTGACACTATGAACATAAATGCCCTTGCCAGGCAAACTCTCATTAATGGCGGGGGCATTCTAGAGTCGACGGTTTTTCCAGGAAAGTATGCTTTGGAGATGTCAGCAGTAATTTATAAGAATTGGGTCTTTACCGAGCAAGGACTCCCAGCAGACCTCCTTAAGAGGTAAGTCGAGTTAGGTCACCGCTAAATATTTCTTTTACAGCTTATTAAAGATACATGTTGCAATAACACCCTATGACTTGACTCTATGCAGAGGAGTGGCAGTCAAGGATTCAAGTTCGCCACATGGTCTTCGCCTACTGATAGAGGACTACCCATACGCTGTTGATGGGTTAGAAATCTGGGCTGCAATTAAATCGTGGGTGGAAGAGTATTGCTCCTTCTTCTACAAGACTGATGAGATTGTTCAGAAGGACTCCGAACTTCAGGCATGGTGGAAGGAACTCAAAGAGGTTGGTCATGGTGACAAGAAAGATGAGTCCTGGTGGCCTAAAATGCAAACTCGTCAAGAGCTCATAGATTCATGCACCACAATGATATGGATTTCTTCTGCACTCCACGCAGCAGTCAACTTTGGACAGTATCCTTATGCAGGGTACCTTCCAAATCGTCCCACGGTGAGCCGCCGGTTCATGCCTGAAGAAGGCACTCCAGAATACGAGGAGCTTAAGACCGACCCCGATAAAGCTTTCTTGAAGACAATTACTGCAGAACTGCAGACCCTTCTTGGGGTTTCCCTCATCGAGATTCTGTCAAGGCATGCTTCCGATGAGCTTTATCTCGGGCAGAGAGACACTCCTCAGTGGACTGCAGAAGCTGAGCCAATTCATGCCTTTGAGAGGTTTGGCAAGAAACTGGCTGAAATTGAGGACCAGATTCTGAACAGGAACAAGGATGGGAATCTGAAGAACCGAGTTGGGCCTGTCCAGTTCCCGTACACTTTGCTCTATCCTACTAGCGAAGAAGGACTTACTGCCAAGGGAATCCCCAATAGTATCTCAATCTAAACGTTGTCAGCTCCTTGTGGTGTTCTTCTCATCAGTCCTTTGTATCTTTTGGTGCCAAGGCCATCTTCAGGAGCAGATTTATATGTTTGCTTTATTGTCCAGTTTGAATAAGCGCCTGTCTCCAAAAACTACTAAAATAATTTGTATTGTGCTTGGATGCTGAGTAATGCAAGGAGCCTTTAAGTTACTAAAATACGATGTTTTTGTTTTGTTTTGTTTTGTTTTGTTTTTAATCCATATACCCCACCCCACCCCACTCCCCCCCCCCCCCCCCCCCCCCCCCCCGGCCCTTTTTAAAGGATTTGCGGGTCCTTCAATATAGAAAGAATAATATATATGTATATATATGTTTCCTATATACATATATACATACAAATAGAAGGGCTCTCTCTCTCTTTTTTCATTTGGTTCTCATTTTCAACTCAAATTTGGGCAATCAGGTCCTCCAAATAGAAGAATCCTCTCTAGAGGATCTCTTTCTCCAGTGTGAATTTTTTTCTTTTTATTTTGATATATTTTATTCTTAATGAAGTCCACTTAGATCTCGTTATATAGTGAAGACAGGTTTGGTTGCTTTGATATTTATGTAGTTATATTCTAGGAACATAAATTTGATTATATTATTTAATACTGTATTTACAAATTAATGTTATAATTTATTATTATTCTTTTCAAAAATGTTATTTTACTCTTCCTCTTTTTACTAAGTTTTTTTTTTTTTTTTTTTTTGTGTGGTTTCTTTTTAGATATATGGCTTCTATGTGTCAGATGTGAAAGGTTTTCGATCGACATTGACAACAGATTTGTTATTAGATCAATCAGAGGAACGTAAACTATAGACAAAAGGTATTTTGCAAGAGTCCTCTAGTTTATATTTCTTACAAAACTCGAATTTTGTCTCCATAGGAAGTTACGTACATGCCAATAAAAAAAAAAAGTACATCTTCAATGAATCCTGTTTTTTTGTTCGAATCAGTGGTTTAAATGATTTTATTTGTAGCAATTAATTGTTTGTTAGCTGGATCTTATAATCTTTAAGGTCTACCATTGTTATATTTATTTTACTTTCTTTTTTTGGTCGAAAATGGGATTTGATTCTACAAACAAATCAAGTCATATCTTACAAGAGGACCAAGAAACTTTGGCAAAAAGTCCAGCAAAAAACAACTAACATATGATGAAATATTTTGACGAGCTAAAAAATTTATTTTTGTTAAATGGAAGGCCATCTTTTATGAAATACATGTATAAAATATAGTAGTGGAGTACAACTTTAATATAAAATTATAATATGGACACGATTTATGATTTGTCAGATAAAAAAATCTCAATACTAATATGACATGTCAGGTTAATGAGTTAACATGACATGACACGTGTCACCCGTTAATGGAATTCTTATTTTAGTTGGGTTGATACGACATGATCCACACGACTTACTAACCTAATAGTCACAAAACCCATAACCGCAAGCAACCCATCATAAAATAAGAAAAGAGAATAATTTAGATCCATAACAAAGCAAATTTTACAATAGTTCAGCCAAAAGAGAGAGAGAGCAAATTTTACAATATCTCGTTATATAATAAGTTTAAGTCAAAACACAAAACTATATCAATTCAAACCACCACGAGTGATTGATCATAATTCACACAGAATAAAAGCCTACCAAATGAAATCATAAGACATAATCCAATATAATGACTAACAAAACCAAAGGTCCACAACTAATAAATCCACATATTCCATCAAAATATAGTTCTTGAGTTGAACTAATTCATAAAATGGTGTTTGGAGGATTAAGATGTAACATTTCCAGTGACATTTGCAGAGTGGGCTGAACAACATCTTCAATAATATCTTTCAAGTCTTGTTCAATCTTTTCCTTTTCACCTATAATATAGATGTTGATCAATTAGAAAGTAGTAATTGTAAATTAAACTATTAAACCTTATAATTAACATTTAAAATTAAGAAATGGAGATTTTATCTATATTGCTGAACATTCAATCTCTAATGCAAATAATAATTTCAAATGTATCAGATTTAAGAGTATGTTTGGTATGGTTGAAAAGACGAATGCAAGAAGTGAGAGGAGGGATTATTGGATGAAAATTGTTAAACTATAGCTAATACGGTAGGAAGGGAGAAAAGTGGGAAAAGAAAATTGGGTGAAAAAAATTATACTAATTTTAGTCTCTCCAAAAGTGAGTGGAAAATTATATTTTATTATCCACCCAATAATTACTGAAATTATTTTTTTGTCTTTGCTTTGAAAGTAAAATAATATATAAAGATAAATAGAATAATAATTATACATTTTTTTTTATTTTCTCTCATTTTATGATATCAAATAACATAAATGAAAACCAACATTTCATCTCTCTTATTTTTTTTTCACTTTTATTTTTTCTTCCCATTTTGTTTTCTTTCCTTCGTATCAAACATAGACTCAGTGAACCGTGGTATTTGGTAAATAAAATGCTAATGGAATTCCCCTTATATTATAATTTCAAAAAAAAAAAAAATCTCCATATATCATTAATTATTTGCACGCCCATTTGAGTTAGTCTCTTTATAACTGGACCACCCAGTTAGACAAGAACCGCATAAGTTGGTCGGGCTAACAAAATATTTGTTTCTTACAATTATTAAGGCTTCATTCTTTTTTCAACTTTTTCAACCTTTGAGAAACATGGCCTTTTTGTTTTATTTTTATTTTTATTTTTTGCAACCAATAACCATAGCCAATTTTAAACTTAGAGTATCATTGAGAACATTTAATAGTATTATTACACTTTTTTTTTAAAAAAAATTTTAAGTTGGTGTCTGGGATACGGTTGAAAGCCTCTTTAATGTCGGTGTCTGGGATACGGTTGGTAAAGAGAGAGGATGCTCTTCCAAATGAATTAAATACGATAATTATAAACAAACTCCGAGAGCGAGAAAAAAAAAAAAAAAAAAAAAAAGAGAAACATATATAGAAGAATAATAGAAAATTAATTATTGTAGATACATTATACTTTGATTTTGTCAAAGCTTTCTTGGATTTTGTGTGATTCTATCTAGATCATAAACGTAATTAACATTTTGCAAAAAAAAAGGACTGGTAACATTCTTGTTTGTTTCCACTTGGATAGTGTACAAAATAATAATTATAATAATAGTAGTAGTATTAGTAATAATAATAAATTCTAATAAGTTTAAAAAGAAACAAAATGTTACCCATTAATGCATACTTGGAACAAAAGATTACCTCATACCATATTAATAAACTAAGGAGTTACAAGTATAACTGAGCGATCTATATTTGATTTCACTTGAAAGTTTGAATTTTTCACCCTAAATTTAAAAAAATAATAGACCAAGCACACAAAAAATTATTTAATAATATTTACTTAACCAAAAATAAAATAAGTATCCTAAAACTTATCTTTTCAAGTCATAGAACATCATTATCTCTATTAATAAATATTGGAAACATGTGAAAACAGTAGGATAACGTTAAGAATACAACTTTTTTTAAAGAAAAAATAGTAGTGGATACTAGATATTTAGGATGTAATAAAAAAGGTACTTGAAGATCTAACAAAGAATATTTAAATTGAACATTAAAAGTAAGCAAAGATTTTTAAGGAAAAAGAATAGTAGATCATCATCTTTTCTAGCCAAAGAAAATCGTTATCTCTTTTAATAAAATTGGAAACATGTGACATTGAGAATAAGACATTTTTTCCTTAAAAAAAAAAAGAAAGAAAATAGAAGAATAAGACATTTTTTAAAGGAAAAAGATAGTAGATATTTAGTATTTATCAAGAAAAAGGTACTTTGAGGTCTAACAAAAAATCTCTAAATGAAAATTTAAAGTAAGCAAATATTTATTTCTTATTTATTTTGTAAACTTTTTGGGATGTGCAAGGCAATTAGGTACATATACATACATACATATATATATATATATATATATATATATAAACTAAGTACCATATTAATATAAACTATGTACTTGAAGATGGTGTCACGTTGGCCATACATGCAATGCACACATATATGTTTTTTATATTTATAAAATATTATTCTAGATGTAATGTTGGGAAACTCCAAGTCGCACTTTGGCTATAATATAAAAGAAAATAAAATAATAAACAAGTTGCATTTGCCATATTAATGACATTACAAGCTGATCACTTTTTCGGCCTATAAAAGCCATTCATTTTCTCCCCTCGTTCTTCATTATCAACTTCCTCTTTCTCCATTCTTAGCTTCGTCTTTCTTTAAACAAACTCTAAATTTTTTTTTTTTTTTTTTTTTTTTACAAAAATATTAGTTTCTCTCATTTAGTTACTAATTAGTTCTTAAATTGTATTAGCAAAAACTATAATATAAATACGATGTTGCTAGGCAAATTCTTGAATGTATTAAGCGGAGAGATTGTGAATAACAAGATCAAGAAGGAGATCAAAGGGAGTGTGGTGTTGATGAAGAAGAATGTGTTGGAGTTCAACAACTTCCATGCTACGATCATCGATCACATGCACGAGTTATTACAATAAAAGTCTTTTACGTTAATTTTTAAATAAAGTCCATTAATAATTTGGTCAAAGAATTAAACAGATTCTGTCTAAAAATTAATGAAAAGGACTATTGTAGGATTGTTTTTAATATTTTATTTTAGATGATTCCAGCTAAAAAAATAAAATAAATAAAAGATCAAAGACTAGTTGCACAAACTTAAATGTTTAGATATCAACCTAGTAATTTACCCTTCCTTTTAAGTAAAAACTTTTTTTTTTTTTTGGTTTTGTTTTGAAGGAAAGACTATTCTATTTATAATTAATTAACTTGGGGTATGATTTTTGTTTATTTTAAAAAATAGTTTTTATTTATTGTTAATTTGGAGTGTAGATGAAAGAATATCATTAATGGGTTTTGACATAATCTTATTCGATCAATAAAGATAGATCATGATTTAATGTGGATATTAATAAATTTAATGGGTACAAATACAATCATTTTATAATATTATGCCTTTGTTTGGAGTATTGATTGAACTGAAAAAAATTTCAATTCGAATTTACAATCTAAATTAGATTGGTGTTTGGATGGAGAAAAAAATAAATGTTATATGAATTCTAAAAAGTGAAAAACTCAAATTGAATTAAATATGGATAGCTAGGATTTTTGAGACCATGTTGGTTTGTGTAACTATCCTTGCTCCTTCTAGTCTTCAGATGAGTTCGACTCAGACATTAATGAGCATAACAATAAATCAATCACACCAATAACTAACCGCTAAGGTAGATGGTAGGAATTTGGATAGAAACTTTCATTTAAAAAAAAAAAAAATTGTTTTTTGTTCTTTCTAATAAGTGGAAATTGTAGGGTTCGTTTGGAAGGACGTTTGGAGACGATGCTTTGAAGGTCGGAGATGAGTTAAGTTTTGGAAATGTATATTTAGTAAAAATGATCTATTTGGAGTGAAAAAATATAAAAACTTGAAATATGTTAAAAAATATATATATCAATATGATATTCAATTAAAAGAAAAAATAATCTCATTTAAATTTAAAATAACAAAATTATAAACTTTTGAAGTTTTAGTTTATTACATATATTTGATAACGTGAATAATAAAAAGTGCTTATGAATTAATGAAAAAAAAACTTACGTGCCCATATTTTGAAACTTTTTTTTTTTGTTGAAAAAGTAGTATTATTATTTAATAAAGGTCGTGTACCACTAGCAACAGAAACTACTAAAATATAATCTTTTTTCCTTTAAAAAAATAAAAAATGCATGTAAACATATATGTAGTATGTAATACTACATAGAGTTTTTAACGAAAAGAGGTTAAGGTTGTCATCATGACCTTATATAATAATCAAAGCATATAATAACACCTGAATTTTCTGTGACGCGGTCCGAAAAGTTTGTGGTGTGATATCTATAGTAGAGCTTTAATTATGAGATTTTTTTGGGATTATGTGGTGGTGGGCTACGGGATCGGGCTCCCGCAGTACAGACCAACCCGGTTTTTATCCAGATCCGGTATTAAGGTTTTCTAGTATATATATGATGTAATTTTAGGGTTTCAAGGTTATGTTCTTTTGCGACAGCCGCTCCTCTTATACCAATCTTTAATCTAGTGGATTTCTTCTACTCTACCCGTGGTCATTTCCTGTCTAGGACTTTTCAAGTAAATTTGTGTGTTCTTATTTTTCATTTTTTTTATTGTCTATTTTTGTTCCTTATTTTGTAATAATAACAATGGTACATAAGTCGTAAGCTATTAATTTCGAGAACTTATATGAGCATAAAAAAATAAATAATTGAGCAAACTTATCATTCAATAATCATTTTCTGGAGCTAGATCTCCAGATATTCTAGGAATTAGTTATTGTATTGTGAGACCCATTTGGATGTATTTTTATATTGTGCTTGAACAATCAGATCACTCATGGATTCTTATACTAGTATTTGATTTAGTGGATTTCTTCTCCTCTGCCCATGTTCTTTTTCCATCTATGGTTTTCCACGTAAATTTGTGTGTTCTTATTTTCTGTTTTCTTTGTTGCCTATTTTCATTGCTTGTTTTGTAATAATAACAATGGTACATAAGTGGTTCACTATTAATTTCAAGAACTTATATGAGTATACACTAGTAAAAATTGTGGATTATACGATGATTACACAACCGTCGTATAATCCAGCGTCGTGAAAGATACCATGACGGTTTTAAAACCATCGTGGTATCTCAATGTTATACGACGGTTAAAGTCGTCGTCGAAATAACGAATACAGGTGTAGAGGGCGACAGACTGGCTACATTACACGATAGTTTTGATTAACCGTCGTGTAATGTAAATAATCGAGGAGAAAAACCAAAAAAAAATTTTGAACGACCATTACACAACGGTACTCGGGAGAACCGTCGTGTAATGTAGCACCATTACACGACGGTTCTCCCGACAACCGTCATGTAATAGGATACGAGCCCCAGTTAGATTCAGGCATGATACACTTTTTAGATATTGGGAGAACCCAAGTACTTTCTTTTGGATCTAGGAAATAGCTCTCAGAGATCTTTTTTCCTTTTGGAAGATACAGGAGCGAAACAATCAACCTATTGATATTAGATGACAGATGGTCAGAACTTCATATGGGTTTATAGCCACGTGCTCTAATCCTCTGAGCTACACCCAATGCTTTATTTCTGTCCTAGTTGATTGATACATTACATGACGGTTCTTGGGAGATCTATCGTGTAATGTGTCTTCAATACACGACGGTTCCTATCCGAAACCATCGTGTATTTTTTTGTTAAAAAAAATTTTAGGGTTTTTTGATGATTACCCACGGGTGACCTAACCTGTATGTTATCCAATACACAATTTAAGATATTAACTATATTGATCAAAGTAAAAATACATACAAATTATTACATTACAACTTTACATAACATAATTAATGAATTGCATTACATGGCTAGCCCGTTCTCCCCTAATCAAATCCAAATCCTAAGAAGTAAAAAATTCTTTAATTTCAAGTACGTCAATTCCATTCAATACCATGTCCCTCATAAAACCTAAAATAAAATAACCACATTCAACACTTCCCTCTTGGAGAGGACAAGGACGGTTCGAGATTTTCATTTCACAGTCTCGTCTCCTTCTAATCCCTTCTCCGGCCATAATCTTCCAATCCATTAGTGCCCTAGCAAATTGGTAAAATTCAAAATAATTAAGATGCAAATAATTAAGATTAAAAAAAATTAATATATTAAAATTGACTTACATATTCATTAGCTCAGTAAAATAGTCTCGTTTCTTCTCTCAAAGAGGATCAGAATAAAAACGAGGTCCTCCCATGGGTCAATGTCTCCAAAAACCCAAAGTCTCCATCTATTTTGTGGCACAAGATAAAGCCGTCCTTTTAGTGCGTCACGTAAAAAGCTGACGAGAATGTCGGCTCGCTCTCTCATGCCAGCATCTTCAGTATCTACTCTCACCGGTGAGATCAAGGTTAGAGAAACAAACACAAACTTCTCAGCTTACCCGTTAATCCTACATAGTTCCTCCATATATCTGCATAAGCGTATCAAAATTATTACTCTACCTGATATATAGAAGAATTTCTAGATTAAAAAAAATCAGAGATAGAATGTCGTACCTTATGTAGACTAGTGTATAATTTGCACTGATTTCTTGTAAATTAATGAACTCATAAATATCGTCAAAGCTCAGAAAGATAACATTTTAAACCCCATGATTGTGTATGGTATTGGGACCTCTATCTGATTACCTTGACGCATAGAACTATGTGCATAATAAGCCAAAGGCCTCATCTTCATGTTCATTTTATTAAAGTCGAACAAAGGTTGTTGTTGTTGCGCATCCTGTTGTATCTCAGTTTGAGAGTCGATCGTTTTATTCCCAAGATGTTTTTGGCATTTTTTCCTACCAGCGACTAGGTCAGGAACGTGATTAGGCCCTCGACTCCTCTTGTTCATACTCGTGTCGAGCTCAACTACTATTTTCGGCCAAGCAACAAACCCATTACCAGTATCCTCCACAGTGGTTACCTCGTACGTCGGTATAGGTAATGCTGCTTTTTTTAATTTTGGCACATTGATTGACACTCGCACATTCCCTTCCCCCAGTATAATCCCATGCACTGTATCAGTGGGAAGGCTCTCCAGCCATGCTCTTCCAAACGCAATAAGTAACTGTCCACCATGAACTTCATTGAAAATATAGAGCTTACACTCCAGACTGTCGACCGGCATGGTTGGTGGATCATACACTCCATGTTGTTTTTCTTGGACAAAGCAATTAGCCTTAAAGCTGTTGTATTGGTCCATGATTGGCACATTGTTAGGATTAAACGACGGCTTCACATCTTTTTTCACATATAGACCACGCACCAACGCCTTTAATTCTTCTATTTCATGTCTCATTGATAGTACTATGTTATCTTTACTCGAACTTCGATTTAGGTTGAAGTACTAAGATAGCTTTACGAACTTTGATTACCCACGGATACGTCCTTTGTGTTCAGGTCTAGATATTGCCTGCGACAATACATCACCAGTGCCAATTGATTCGAAAGTACCTTGGCTCTCTTGTGTGTTATACTCCATCTACAAGATAATTAACAAAACTCATTTAAGCTTAAGGGTTGTAAGTATGTATAGTAGCAATAAAGAATTCATTGTTAGTTAGTAAACTTACTATCAACTCTCTAACTTTTTTACATGCTGGATATTCAACTCTTTGTCTTCGCCTGTCTGTTGATCTAGCCACAAAGCATTTGTTTTTTCCCATTTCTCAGTCTTCTTAAATTGTAATATAATATCGTTAGTATACATGAGGACATAATGTTCTATAATTGGCATACGATTTAGTACACCCAAAATTTATTGACATACCTTTTTCTGGTCGAGCTTTCTATATCCGTCTCGGCCTCCTCTCGATGAGTATTCGTTGTTCTTCCTTATTTTGCTTCCACGATTTGAAAGTTGTTGGAATTGTGAGAATGTTCTATACTGAACGAATTTCACCCGATCATCTTCTTTTATATTGGGGTAGTTGTCAATAACTTATTGAGGCCGTGTCCACATACTATCTCCTGTTACAAATTCCTCGACAAACGTCTTGTAAACATCATATCGAAAATTCCTTGCAGTTTCACCACATGATTTTAAACAAGTAATCCGAAAGCAATCATCCACGGTGAAAATTCCTTGACAAACGTCTTGTAAAGATCATATCGAAAATTCCTTGCAGTTTCACCACATGATTTTAAGCATTTTCTTTCCAAATAATTTCTTTCAATCTGTCTAAATCACGGGATCTTCAATCTTGTATCCATATTGGAACGTGCTCTTGAGCGAGCACACTAATCCACTTCATCAATTCATCACCGTGCTTCCCTTCCGGTTGTTCTTTCTCATCAAATGTGACTTGAGTTCGTTCATCTCTTTTCCTTGCCCTATAGGCGCGTTTCATTATAGTTGCCCTTCGCTTGCCATTGACAGTGGGATCCAACGGGTTTTTCCTTTGTGCTCGTCCCTTTTTGGAATGTTTCATTGTATTTGTTCACATATATCTATTGCAACAAAAAAAAAAAAAAACAATTATGTCGGACTAATATAATGAAATCAAATTAACTTTCACTACTAACCACACATTACATGAATTTTTTAAAATGGCAAATAATTGCACAAACTTATTGAGACTGATTTCGTCAATAAAAAACAAAAAACAGTGAGGCTTCAATTCAAGGCCAAGTCAGAGTGAGGCGCGCCTACACGCCCACGGTGGTCAGGCACCCCTAACGAGTGCCATGACTTGCCCACGGGTGCCAGGCGCCCCCCACGGGTGCCAGGAGGCCCCCAACAGGCGCCAGGCACCATCCATGGGTGCTAAGAGGCCCCAATGGGCACCAAGCACCTCCCACGGGCTCCAGGATGGCCCAACGGGTGCCAGGCACCCCCCACGGGTACCAGGACACCTCAACAGGTGCCAGGCGCCCCCCATGGGTACCAAGAGGCCTCAACGGGCTCCAGGCAACCCCCATGGGTGTTAGGATACCCCAACGGGCACCAGGCGCCCTCCACCGGTGCCAGGAGGCCCCAACAAGCACCTGGCGCCCCCTACGGGCGCCAAAAGGCCTCAATGGGTGCCAGGCGCCCCAAATGGGGGCTGGAGGCCCCAACGGGCACCCGGGGCCCTTGGCGTCCACCCCCCCCACAGGCGCCATGCGGCCCCAACGAGCTCTACTGGCATAAGGCTCTTTGAGGCACTCGGCCTTCTCTCTATTGTGGATTCTTCATGTAGTTTCATGCGAGGGGACTTGATGTAATCTTGTTATAGTTGTGCTATGACTATTTATCAAACTCTATATGATTTTCCAAAAGAAAAACTCATTTTGGCATTTCATCGAGCATGTTGTGGATGGAAAACATTCATGTTTATAAATATGTGTAAAGTGCCAAAACCATTCACAAAACATTCATCTCCAAAGAGAAACATAAAAAACAAAAACATTCATGTTCAAAAATGGATCTTAAGTGGCAAACAATAATACAAAAGAGCATTGTGTGTTAGTTTATCTTTGAAGTCACCTTGCTTTGCTTTGAAGAAGAATAGGCACGGCCACACTGAGAGAGCAAGGTGGTAGGTGGCGGCGGCAATGGTGGCTTGACCGGATTTTAAAAGATAGGTGACCGCAGGTGGGCGAAGGATGTGGGTACTTAGAGAAATGTAGGGAGTGTGAAGAGAAATAAAGAGGATTTCGCGCGGATATGAAGAGAAATGAATAGGAAATTGTATTTAAGTAATGGGTTTTCGCATGGATTTCGAAGCATGAAATTTAAAAATTTTCAAAATTTTCAGAGGATTACATGACGTTTTTTTTCCAAACCGTCGTGTAATCTTTGAATTACACGACGGTTCAAGATGGTTCATGAAGATTACACGGTTCGGAAAAAACTGTCGTGTAATCTTTGGATTACATGACGGTGGGAAAAAAAACCGTCATGTAATCCTCCGTTGGTCACCACAATCCCACGGCCTAATACCCGTGTGTTATTAAAAAAAAACCCATTTTGTAGTATTGATCCCTGTTCAAAATTAATGTTCAATATATATATATATATAGTAACTAACATAACAAAATAAATATAATACATCTTGAATTAAAATAAAAAAGTAATGTTGTATAAAATAAATGACATAATGTTCAAGTTTTTTTCTTTTTTCTTTTTGCTTCCTCAACACGTGTCTATTCAATATCTGGTCGAACCAAGTGAGAAACATCATTATCGAATTTGTCAATCTCCTCAACTGGTGGCAATCCCTATGTGAAAGATGGAATGTCGGAGCAATCTTCCTCATCTTCTTGACCATCACGGATCAATTTTGACTTCATCGGCACAACTAAGGACAACTCTATATTACTGGGATTCGTTGTGTAAAATACTTAGATTGCTTGTGATGCCATAATGAATTGATCATTTTTTTATCCCAATCGTCTAAAGTTCACCACTGTGATGCCATTACTTCAATCCTTACATAATTATTGTCGGCCCACTTGCACTTAAAGAATGCTACATGAAAACCACAGTAATCGAGTTCCCAAATCTCTTCAATGAAACCGAAGTAGTTTATGGTTCCATAGACTGGATTCCTGTTCTTTGCAGATGAAATATGCATAGCCTTAGCACGGATACTAATACCACTATTTTCAACAGGATGTTTCTCATCTCTTTCGCGAGTGTACAAAGTATAACCATTGACGAAGTATGATGTATACCGTGCAACAATCATCGATGGTCCTCTAGCGAGGTTCATTAAGTCTTGCGAAAAGCTGTCATTCTGAAAGACATGTCTTCATATCCACTGACAAAACGTCCGATTATATTCATCTTGTAACAACTTTTCATTTCTTCCTCTTCTTGGATTTCCAGCTCTTAATTCCCGTAGGTGAACCTCAATAAAAGACTCCACTTTAATCCTATTATGTAAAGTATAGAGATAAACTTTCTCCCATTCACATCGATTTACCGGTGATGGAATACCGACTGATAGTCCTTTCCAGTCAATATTTATAGTCTTTTACAACCCAATTGCTCCCGCGGTGGACAAATACTCGGAGCAAAATTCCTCCAATTCTCCCGCAATGTAGCTTTCTACTATACATCCTTCCGACCTATTTCGGTTATTGACATAACCCTTCAAAACCTTCATGTACCTTTCAAAAGGATACGCCCATCTCAAGTACACTGGTCCACATAGCTTCACTTCCTGGACTAAGTGCACCGTTAGATGAATCATTATGTCAAGAAATGAGGGTGGAAAGTACTTCTCAAGCAAGCACAATGTGTTAACCAACTTTGATTGTAGCGAATCTAGTGTAAACGGATCAATTACCTTGGATCATATCGAATTGAAAAATGAGCATAACTTGATAATTGTGAATCTCTTATCCTTCGTTAAAACTCTTCACAAGGCGAGTGGTAATAACTGTTGCATCAAGATATGATAATCATGTATTTTCATTCCAATCAGCCTCAGATCCTTCATAGATACCAATCTTTTAAAGTTGGAAGAATACCCGTTCGGCACTTTTATAGAAGTGAGCCACTCACAAAACTTTCTTTTTTCTTGTCTTGATAATGTGTACTTTGCTAGAGGTTAGTAAGTAGCATTCCCTATTTTCGTAGGGATCGAGTTAAGTCTAACCTTCAAATCCTTAAGATCAACCGTGCCTCTTCACTATTTTTACTCTTATTAGGAATGCCAAGCAATGTGCTCACTATTGATTCACAAACGTTTTTCTCATTATGCATCACATCCAAGCAATAATGAATGAAAAATGTCCTCCAATATGGAAGTTCGTAGAAGATTGACCGCTTTTTCTAAGGTCCATCAACCACGGGATACTTGTTACTCCATTTTCTTTTCCCGAGCACCACTTTCAAATCCTTAACCATCTCAAAAACATCTTCGCCTGTCAAAACCCGAAGAGGGATTCTTTCTTCCGTATTACCATCGAAAGCCTTTTTTTGTTTACGGTATCAATAATTTTTTTGGTAAGAATATCCTATGACCAAGGTAAACGGTTTTCTTAACATATTTCAACGGGATCGAAGATGTTTCTTTCATACAAACGGGACAACCGATAGAACTTTTGACTGAATAACCAGATAGGTTTCCATAAGCGGGAAAGTCATTAATTATCTACATCAACATTGCACGGAGTGTGAATGTCTCTTAATGGTAAGCATCTCTAACTTCGATCCCCTTTTCCCATAAGCTCTTTAGATCATCGATTAGTGGTACTAAGTACACATCAATGTCATTCCCTGGTTGTTGAGGATCGGATATCAATAAAGTCAACATCATGAACTTCCACTTCATGCTCAACTTCGGAGGGAGATTGTAGTTGACAAGTATGACGGGCCAAATAATATGCCTACTACTCATATTACCATGTGGGTTCATTCCGTCCGCTGACAAACCAAGACATAGATTCCTGGTTCCGCACTAAATTCAGGATGATCGGCATCAAAGGTCTTCCATTATGATGCATCGGCTGGATGTCTAAGCATACCATCTTCAACATGTTTATCATGGTGCCAAGTCAAATTCTTGGCATGATCGGTATTAGGAATAAACGTCGTAGACGCGGCACCGGAGGAATGTACCATAACACATTTGCCGGCACTTCTTTGCTACCATTCGTTAGCTTCTTGCCCTTCTTCCATCTTGACTCCTTACAAACCGGGCATTCATACAAATCCTTATACTCATTTCGGTAAAGGGCGCAATCATTTAGACATGCATGAATTTTTTCATATTCCCAAAGTGCTAAACGTCTTCTTAGCTTCATACTTACTAGCCGGTATTTTATTATCAACTGGTAGAACCTCTCTTAGAAATTCTAAAGGAGCCATGAAACTAGAATTTGTCCACCCTCCCGATGCCTTCATGTTCTATAATTTGACCAATGCGGACAATTTCGTATATTTACTATACCTGTCATACAAGGGCATCTCGACATCATTCATCATTGCTTCAAATAACTCTGGACGATGCACAGACTATTATTCTAAATAATTAACTATATCAAACAAATTATCTCCTACATCTTCCTAACAATAGGTTCTTTCCTTTTGTTCTTCGATGCTAGATTCAAACACATTTTGCCGTGTAAATACCATGTTTGGTACGAACAATAATCCCAGGACAAGCAAATGTCTTCTAACTTCATCAACTGAATGAGATTTATGATTTTCACAATCCACACAAGGACATCGAATCTTTTCATTCTTCATGTGAGTTTTGGCAAATGACAAAAATTCTTCAACACCATCTCGATATTTTCTAGTCAATCTATTAGTCCATATCTATTTTCGATCTATTTTCGATCTATTTCTAAGAACCCCACCTAAATAAAAATTAAATATCATATAATTCATTCAATAATCAAGTTTTTGCATTTAAAGTACAACATATTAAGTTTTCGAAATCATACAAATCATACTTTACAAAAAAAAAAGGATAATTTACCATTTTAGATATCTACAATAATTCGTCAATAAAAATCAAATAACTCAAAAGAAGAGTAGGTAATAATCACTATACTTACAAATAATTACTATACGAGAGTGTTGGTTTAGTGGACCTGGCAGTGGAGGAGATGTGGTTTCGCAGGTTTCTGTAATGTTTTTCGCGGCTACGCAACAGTTTTGTAAGCTAAAAGGAGGGCTGCTGGTAGGGAAACAAAAATCTATAGATTACACGATGGTTTTTAAAAACCCATCGTGCAACCGAAGGATTACACGATGGTTCTAGAACCGTAGTGTAAACCCAGGGGATTACACGATGGTTCCTTTGAGAACCATCATGTAATCAGAGGATTATACGACTGTTTGTTCAATGGTCGTGTAATCCAATGTTTACACGATGGTTTTGGTTTAACCGTTATGTAAACGGAGGTTTACACAATGGTTTTGTGAAACTGTTGTATAATTTTCGTCGTGTAATCCAACTTTTATAGTTGTGATAAGTAAAGAAATAATAGAGTAAACTTATCCTTCAGCAATCATGATCTTGAGCTAGATCTCCAAATACTCTAGGAATTAGTTATTGTAATTTAAAGAACTTCTATGAGCATAAATAAAGAAATAATTGACCAAACTTATCCTTCAACAATCATTTTCTTGAACTAGATCTCCAAATATTCTAGGAATTAGTTATTGTATTGTGAGACCCATTTGGATGTATCTTTATATTGTGCTTGAACAATCAGATCACTCATGGATTCTTATACCAATATTTGATTTAGTGGATTTCTTCGCCTCTGTCCGTGGTCTTTTCCTGTTTAGGATTTTTTTACGTAAATCTGTGTGTTCTTTTTTTTCGTTTTTTTTGTTGCCTATTTTCGTTGCTTATTTTATAATAATAACAATGGTACATAAGTGGTTGGCTATTAATTTCAAGAACTTATTGAGCATAAATAAAGAAATAATTAAGCAAACTTATCCTTAAGCAATCGTTTTCTTGACCTACATTTCCAGATATTGTTGGAATTAGTTATTGTAATTTCAAGAACTTATATGAGCAAAAATAAAGAAATAATTGAGCAAACTTATCCTTTAGCAATCGTTTTCTTGAGCTAGATCACCAAATATTCTAGGAATTAGTTACTATATTGTGAGACCCATTTGGATGTATTTTTATATTATGCTTGCAGAATCAAATCACTCGTGGATTGTTATACTAATATTTAATTTAGTGGATTTCTTCTTTTCTGCCCATTTTTTTTTCTGTCTAGGGTTTTCCATATAAATCTGTGTATTCTTATTTTTCGTTTTCTTTGTTATCTGTTTTTGTTGTTTATTTTGTAATAATAACAATGGTACATAAGTGGTTGGCTATTAATTTCAAGAACTTATGTGAGCATAAATAAAGAAATAATTTAGCAAACTTCTCCTTCAACGATCGTTTTCGTGAGCTAGATCTCCATATATTCTAGGAATTAGTTATTGTATTGTGAGACCCATTTGGATGTATTTTTATATTGTGCTTGAACAAACAGATCACTATTGGATTCTTTCACGAATAAAATAAAATAAAATAAAATCACTTGTACCATACGTTCGGTGCTCGGATTGAAACTTAATTTTTTAGGTTTGAATTGAGTTATGCTTTTGGTGGTACATTTGAATTACTGAAGTTAAAAAATGTAAAAACTTGAAATGTATTCGGAAAAAGCATATTACCGAATGTATCATATCAATAAAAAAACTGACAATTCATATATTATATAAATTGATATTCAAAAATTGATATTAAAATTAATATCTTGATATTTTTCTTACTTTAATCATGCTATTATAATCGGCAAAAGCGTATTACCGAATGAATCATATTCAATATTCAATCTGACAGAACAAAAAAAAAAAAAACGTGTATATTCATGATATTGGTCGCCTTCACTGTTCTCATTATTATAGACTGCAAATTTTCAACAACCCCACCTGTGTGTGTGCGTGTGTATGCGTATAGTTTAAAAAGAATATTACTATCTGGGAGTGGTGTTATGTGATAGAAAAGAATATATATATATTGTTGAAGATAGAAAACAAGTTGGCATAATAATAAATATTTTTCCTTGTGTACTCTAATCTGATTAAAATTTGTCTTATATTAATTGGCAAAAATAGTTAGACTCTCTTTTTTTCCTTTTTTTTTTTTCAGATAGAATCTATGTCTCTCTATTTGTTAATTTTTATATGATCTAACTTTTATTTAGACAAAAATAATTGTACAATAGATCAAAAAAATAATTGTACAAAAAGCATTAGGGTTAATTATATTATGATACGTTCTAGTTTTAATTATTTTTCAATATGTCTATCTGTTTTTCAAAAACTACATAGATATCCTTAAAATTTGAAAATACTAATTTTAATTTTTTGGGTTTTAAAACGTATAATATATATTTTTCATTAACTATTTAAGATATTTATATCTTGTGTTATTTTTTTTAAAAAAATTTTACTCACAAAGTACTCGAGGGAATGATGAAAAGATATTTTTGTAGTTCTGAAAAGGATAAATTGAGACAAACAAAGAGATAGAATTATGCAACAAATTCAAAGACAATATATTAAGTATGTTCTTCACAAAATAAATTATGGCTCTATGCTAGTAGAAAACACTACTGCAATCATCATCATTTGCAACATCATTATTTGCGATGACAAAATTCAAACAAATCGTCACAAATAAAGAAATTATACTACAAATTAATTGTAATGACTGTCATCGTTAATATATTTACGATGCTTTCTCTTCGTCTGTTATTGCAAATACACTATTATTTATATCGAGTTATTTGTGACAACATATCATTGTAAATAAACTTTTTATAATGATTTTTGAGCTTTTGTGACAACTTTTCGTCATCGCAAAAGAGTCTTTTTGTTGTAGTGAAAATTCCCACGGTAACTTTGATTTCATTTTTTTTTTTTAACATTTGAGAATAATTAAATTTGATTTTTTCTTACCTTAAAGTTATTGTTCTCGAAACCACATATTTTTCTTTTATGGAGAGTACAAAGCCTTTTCACACTATAATTAATTTTGACTGTAGCGGACATCATTTATAGAGTAAATTTTGAGTGGTTAGAAAAATACAAAATAAATTTGTTCACACATTCTGATTGACTATAGAGATTTTTTTTTTTTTGGGTAATAATTGCCAATACCATACGCATCAATTTAGTGTGGTGATAAATGATGTCCCAACTGCCAACTGCCAACTGCCATGTCATGTCATGTCATTTCATTAATGTCAAAACATAAGTAGTTTTGCGTATACATGCATACGTCATTTAGTTCACGTCACCTCATTTCATCTACTACATTGAAAATTCGACTGACAAATGTTAGGTTTGGAAATTTTGTAATAGTTAATCTATCAAATGAACTTCTTGCCATAAATCAAGTGCGATCATAGGAATTTTTGTTACCTAAATATATTTATACGTACGTCCTTAAATTTTAAAACCATTCTCAGACATGAACTTTAAGAATTCGTATTTTATTCATTAAATTTTATATTATTCTTACTTAATTCGATAAAAAAAAAAAGGGAATTAAATGCAATATTGTGGCAAAAATTCATATGTTTTTCTATATTTTTTTAAAACCAAAATGGTCGCATATTTTGTATCATAGTATTAATAAGTCTAATCGACAACTCTAACCGAGTAATTAAGAAATAACACGTTTAAACATTAATGACATCTACAAGCACCCTACTTATCTAAAAAGGAAATTGTTGTACTCGTGCTGTTGAAAGGAAAATTTTGTTTGAATAATTTTATCGAATAGTCACAATTATATTTTTTCTTGTCCACCTTCGCAAAATGTGGCTTTTTCTTAGTTCTAGACTAATGGTAAACTGGAACCCGTTTTGATCGGTGTGAAAATATCACACCTATTTTCTACTCGCAAGTGCACAAAGTCAACAAGTAATAAAGTAGTGAGTGAGTGTCATGTCTCATGAGCATTGTGTTCCTAAAATCTAGCTAAGTACTGCAACTAGAATAACCTAGTTTGTCCAGACAAGTCCAAAATAAAATGAGATCAACAAAACAAAATTAAAATGCTAAACTAATTAAATATGCAAATAAAGGAGTTTTTGGGATTCTGGGACTCTAATGATAAGGTAGTTAGGGTCCTTTATTTCACTTTGCCTAGTTATTCTAATTCTTTTCAATACTATTGATTTCCCTCAAGCCAAACATGAATAATGAATTTTTTAAAAAACTTATATCATTAATCATTAACTATTATAATTATACATATACAGGTGGACTTTATATCGCAAGTACATCAATACTTCATATTATCTTGATCCAGACATTGTTGAAACTAAAAAAATCAAAAAAAGGTAATATAAATTTTCATTCATAAATTATCATAATTATTTATATTTATTAATTAAAAAAAAAAAGAGTAACTTCATTTAATATATTAATTTTCTATAAGTTCAGTCATTCTATCTAAAAAATTGATTTTAATCATTAAACTGTCAGAAAAAAAATAAAAATTACTGTAGATTATTGTTGAAAAAACAACTAGAATTAAAAGAAAAAAAACAAATGTTACTATAGAAAAAACAGTAAAAATCCCATTCATTTAGTATATTAGTATAATAATAATAATAATGTTGGGAAACTCCTTGAAGCACTTTAGCTATAATATAAAAGAAAATAAAATAATAAACAAGATGCATTTGCCATATTAATGACATTGCAAGCTGATCACCTTTTCGGCCCATAAAAGCCATTCATTTTCTCCCTTCGTTCTTCATTATGAACTTCCTCTTCCTCCATTTTTAGCTTCGTCTTTCTTTAAACAAACTCTAAAAATCTTTTTTTTTTTTTTCTACAAAAATATTAGTTTCTCTCATTTGGTAACTAATTAGTTCTTAATTTGTATTAGCAAAAATAATAATATAAATATGATGGGGGTGGGCAAAGTCTTGAATGCATTCAGCGGAGAGAATGTGAAGAACAAGATCAAGAAGAAGATCAAAGGGAGTGTGGTGTTGATGAAGAAGAATGTGTTGGAGCTCAACCACTTCCATGCTTCGATCATCGATCGCGTGCACGAATTGCGCGGCAATCGGGTTACTTTGCAGCTCATTAGTGCCGTTAATGGTGATTCTGGTAATTATTTATTTTAATTCCCTTCTCTTCTTTCCCATCTTACTTATGTCCAATAATATTACCTCCAAGCTTTGTGTGTGTGTGTGTGTGGTAGAAAACAAGTATGGAGCGAAGCTTGGGAAGCCAGCGAGCTTGGAGAACTGGATAACGACGCTGACGTCAGTGAAAGCAAAGGAAACAGAGTACAAGGTGACGTTCGAGTGGGACGAGGATGTCGGAGTTCCAGGAGCTTTCATCATCAAGAACAATCACGGCAACGAGTTCTTCCTCAAGACCCTCACTCTCCACCACGTCCCCGGTTGCCATGGCCCTGTCCACTTCGTCTGCAACTCTTGGGTCTACCCTTCTGACAAATACAATTACGACCGCGTTTTCTTCAGCAACAAGGTATCTCTTATAATGCCCACAAGCCGTTCGATTAAACTACTCCATGAACTTGTTCGCTCTTATATATATACCCCCGGACTGTTGAGACTGTTGAGACTGTTTCGTTGGTATAATAACTGATCTGAAAATCTGTTGGCGTTTTGTTAAATATTAACTTTTAGGGTAAATTGATGGGTTTGATAAGCTTGTTCAACTTTCGTCTTTTTTTTTTTTTTTTTAAGCTGGAGTATCCTTAAATTATTAAAATGTGATTATAATAGTTATTTCGTTAATTTTTTTTTTATGAAATCTGTTGGTTAGCATTATTTTTTGACCAAGACGGATTTTGTCCAAAAATTAATGAAAATGACTCTATAACAACATTTTGAAAGTTTAAGGTCATTCAAGTCACAAAAAAAAAAAAAAAGAAAAAAAAAGAACATTGACCAAAGTTGAATAAATTTATAAGTTAAGGAACTTAACGAGCAATTTACTTTTAACTTTAAGTATAACATTATTTTCAAAAGGGTAAATTGTGACATGGGTTATAGTTCAGGAGGGATTTTGTACTACTAAAAACTCCAAAAAATGCCACTGAGATTTCTTGTAACAGTTTAATAGGTCAATGGGTGTATTTATAATATTTTCAGTTCAGTTTAAGAGAAGCTTTTAAAATTAATCTTCGATTTAAAAAAAAAAAAAAAAAGAAGGTTCCATTGCAGGAACTTTAAAAATGATCAGATAGAAAAAGGAAAAAAAAAAAGAAAAGACAGAGACATTAAAGACTTGTTTGAACTAGTAATTGAAAGAGCTTGTTCTGCTGATTGTGATTGTTTTCGGTAATTAACGTTCACGGGGTTGTAAATATTTTGTGTAGACGTATCTTCCGAGTGAAACACCGGAGCCGCTGCGCAAGTACAGAGAGCAAGAGCTAATGAATTTGAGAGGAGATGAGAAAGGAGAGCTTCAGGAATGGGACAGAGCCTACGATTACGCTTGCTACAATGATTTGGGCGATCCTGATAAGGGTCAACAATATGTTCGCCAAATACTTGGAGGGTCTAGTGATTTCCCTTATCCTCGCAGGGGAAGAACTGGCAGAGCACCCACTAAGACAGGTTAGCTTTCTGTTCATTCACATTCTGCTCATGCTTTGAGACAAGTTTTTGTGCCAATAATAAGGTTGATGCGTGTAACAGATCCTACGTGCGAGAGTAGGCTGAGTCTTCTAACGAGCATAAATGTATATGTTCCAAGAGATGAACGGTTTGGCCATGTGAGGATGTCGGACTTCATTGCTTATGGTCTGAAGCTCTTGGCTCATGTCATTAAGCCTGTGCTAGCTTCCAAGTTTGACGACACCCCGGGTGAGTTTGACAGCTTCCAAGATGTACTGAACATGTATGAAGGAGGACTTCGAATGCCTTCAAAATTGATAAAAAAGATAAGAGAAAACGTTCCTTGCGAGATGCTGAAGGAAATATTTCGAACTGACAATGAAAGAGTCCTCAGATTTCCAATGCCTCATGTCATTCGAGGTAAAGTTCTTCTCGTAAGAGAGTACATATTTTTCCTCTCATGTGTTATCTTTTTTGTCTTTTCATCCTAATGTTTGTGTATGAGTAATTTTGTGCAGGGGATAGGTCTGCGTGGAGGACTGATGAAGAATTTGCTAGGGAAATGCTTGCTGGAGCGAACCCACTTATCATTCGCCTTCTCCAAGTAATTCCAAGTCTTAAAAAAAAAAAAAAAAAAACACCGTTTTATTCTGAGTTTAAATTTGCTTTTCTTTTCTCAAGTCTTACTAGCAGCCAAAATTCTGGTCTCCACCTTGAATTATTCTTATTCAAGATTTAATTACAGGAATTCCCACCAGCTAGCAAGCTTGATCCTAAAGTGTATGGCGATCAAAACAGTAAAATCACTGAAGCACATATCAAGAGTAACTTGGATGGACTCGGTGTACGTGAGGTAACGATCTTGATCAAAAAAGATAGATAAGAAAAAGGGAGTTTCAAATGAATCTGCAAATGCAGTGAGTTGACGGTTTCTTATTACAAACTGATTTGTCTGAATAGGCTCTCAAGAGCAACAAGTTATTTATATTGGACCACCATGATACCTTTATGCCATACCTGAGGAGGATAAACACGACTGTGACAAAGACTTATGCCAGCAGGACACTCCTTTTCCTAAAACATGATGGCACTTTGAAGCCATTGGCAATCGAGTTAAGCGTACCGCATCCAGATGGCGATCAATACGGTGTGGTTAGCAAAGTATATACACCAACTGAAGAAGATGTTAAAAGCACCATTTGGGAGCTGGCCAAAGCCTATGCAGCTGTTAATGACTCCGGCTATCATCAGCTAATTAGTCACTGGTATGAATCTCTAAGGAAAGATTGAGAAAATTAGTTCGTTTTCTTATATTTATTCATAATCTTTTGTTGGCTACAGGTTGAATACTCATGCTGTGATTGAGCCCTTCGTGATAGCAACGAACAGGCAGCTTAGTGCGCTCCATCCAATTTACAAACTCTTGAAGCCTCACTTCCGAGATACTATGAACATAAATGCCCTTGCTAGGCAGGGACTCATTAATGGCGAGGGAATTCTAGAGTCGACGTTTTTTCCAGGAAAGTTTGCAATGGAAATGTCAGCGGTAATTTATAAGAGCTGGGTTTTTACTGAGCAAGGGCTCCCAGCCGATCTCATGAAGAGGTAAGTATTTCAAGTCTAGATTGTTATTTAGCCATATTTCAACCGAGCTCGGTTTTAGTTCAATGAGATACTTTATTCCTTGGTTGTATGTAGAGGAATGGCAGTTGAGGATCCAAGTAGTCCACATGGTCTTCGCCTAGTGATAGAGGACTACCCATTCGCTGTTGACGGGCTTGAAATCTGGTCTGCAATTAAAACATGGGTTGAAGAATATTGCTGTTTCTACTACAAGAACGATGATATTGTTCAGAAAGACGTAGAGCTCCAAGCATGGTGGAAGGAACTTCGAGAGGTGGGTCACGGAGACAAGAAAGACGAGCCTTGGTGGCCTACAATGCAGACTCTTCAATATCTAACAGAGACATGCACCACGATTATATGGATCGCTTCTGCTCTCCATGCAGCAGTCAACTTCGGGCAGTACCCTTATGCCGGCTACCTTCCGAACCGCCCAACAGTAAGCCGTCGGTTCATGCCTGAAGAGGGTACTCCAGAGTATGAGGAACTTAAGACCGACCCTGAGAGGGCCTTCTTGAAGACGATTACCGCTGAGGAGCAGACCCTTCTTGGGGTTTCACTCATCGAGATTTTGTCAAGGCATACCTCTGATGAGGTCTATCTTGGGCAGCGAGACTCGGAGTGGACTGCAGATGTTGAACCAATTAAAGCCTTTACGAGATTTGGAGAGAAACTTGCTCAAATTGAGAAGAACATTATGAGTAGGAACGACGATAAGAAACTGAAGAACCGAGTTGGTCCAGTCAAGTTTCCATACACTTTGCTTTGTCCTTCTAGTGAAGAAGGACTCACTGCTAAGGGAATTCCTAACAGCATATCAATCTAATCTTTTCCGCCTTGTTGAAAAGCTTCTCTTCGAAGTTGTTGTATAGTTCTTCGGTTCGTTTTCTTTTTCTTTCCCTGAGCATTTGGAAGTAGAAATTTCCAGTAAGATCTCTATGTCCAGTGTCCAGTACAAGAAGACTATGCAATAATTAAGCAAAAACCCGAAATCAGTTCTTTCTCAAACAGTAGTAACATGATGGAGAAACAAATCATATTCTTCGAAGCACACAAAAAATGAAAACTAATCTATTCCATAGTTCTAAAGTTAACGTTGTTTATCCAGAGCTTTGTCCTTTGATAATGGCGTCAAGAATTCTTTTTAGCACTAATCACACTGATTTGGACATCTTCCTGTTCTGAAAATAAGCTATTCCCTTAAATAAGAGAATTTTATTTCTTCTCTTAGCTTTTATGTTTACGGATTGACATCTTTTGTTTAATTTTTGTATTTCAAATAGTGTTTAACTAATTACTTGACAAATCATTGAATGAAGTTAGATATTAAGATATACAAATCGGTTATAAAGTATTTATAATTTTTTAAAATAACATGTTGTAATATTATTGATTACATACCATTTGGGACATCAAAAATTAGACAGATGATTTGAATCTTATATTTTCATTATTATGAATGACAAATCCTTTACCTGGTTTAACATTAATGCTTTTTAAATATCCCATTAATTCTCTTTGAATATCCCATTAGTGCTCTTTAAACATCCCATTAATGCTCTTTAAATATTCCATTACTTGGCATTTTGGGTCGTTGGTGGTTAAAGAGAGAGGATGTTTTTCCAAATGAAATTATGTACGGAAATAAAACCAGATTTCGAGAGGAAAAAAATGATGGAAAACTAATAATTGTAAAAACATTATCCTAATATTTTGATTTTGTTAAAGCTTTGTTGGATTTTGTGTGATTCTAGATCATAAATGCATATTAACATTTAATTAGAAAAGAACAGGTAATAAACATTATATTTTTTGTTTCAACTTGGATAGTGTACAAAATAATAATAATAAATTCTAATAAGTTTAAAAAGTATCAAAATGTTAACCGTTAATGCATAACTGGAACAAAATATTACTATCACTTGTATCTTACTAAACCAAGTATATAAATATGAGCACAATAAATTATAATTACTATTTTTTTAAAGCGGAAATGTTATTAAATTCATGAAGGAGATACAAGCACATAAAAAAAAACAAATGACTCTGTAATATGTAAGACTCTTCAATAAAAATGGATTAATTAATTCTCTAATCATACTTAAAGGAAAAGACATATATGAGGCCTGATAACGGGAAAGTACTTCAGCAAACCGAAATTTAGCACATGTAAGATTTTGACGGAGAAAAATGATTGAGAAAGAGGAAGAGATCACTGGTTCTAACAGAGCTGAGAGAGAGAGGGAAGGAGAGATTATTTCTCATTCTATTTACAGTTAGTACAACTGCTAATAAACTTTTAATTATTGAACATTTACAAACCAAAAATAAGATAGATCCCCTATAACCTATCTATTCAAGTCAAAGAAAATCGTTTCCACAATTAAAAATTTTTTGGAAACATGTGAATACACAGAGAAAACATTAAGAATAATAATTTTTTTAATTAAAGAAAACGAATAGTAGATACTCGATATTTAGTATGTAATTAAAAAGTTACTTGAAGGTCTAACATAGAATATATAAATGAAAAATTAATAAGAAAGCAAATATTTTTTAAGGAAAAAGAATTGCAGATCGTTATCTTTTAAAGTCAAAGAAAATCGTTATCTTAATTAATAAAATTGGAAACATGTGAAAACAGTAGACAACCGTTAGGAATAAGACCTTTTTTTTTAAATTTTTTTTTTTATTTTTATGGTAAGAGAATACTAGGTAATAAATAAAGATTGGGTATATCAAAGAATCTCTAAATGAAAACTTTAAATAAACAAATATTTGTTTAATTATTTATTTACTATATATACTTATAATGTGGAATGAGGAAGGCAAATATATAAGGTATATATCATCATATGCCATATTAATGGAAGCTAAGTAATTGCAGATGGCGTCACGTTGGCCATACATAAAAGATTATATATATATATATATATTAATACATTATTCTATGTAATGTTGGAAAACTCCAAGTCGCACTTTAGCTGTAATATAAAAGAAAATAAAATAATAAACAAGTTGCATTTGCCATGTTAATGAAATTAGACCATTTTTTTTCCCCGCCTATAAATACCATTCATTTTCTCCCCTCGTTCTTCACTGTCAACTTCCTCTTCTTCCATTCTTAGCTTCAACTTTCTTTTCAACAAACTCTAAAAACAATTTTTTTAAATATATATATATATATATATGATATTAGTTTCTCTCATTTGGTAATTAATTAGTTCTTAATTTCGTATAGCAAATTGTCATATTATAAAGATGATGTCGTGGCTAGGCAGACTGTTGAATGCATTATGCGGAGGAAACGAGAATAATGAGAAGATCAAGAAGGAGATCAAAGGGACTGTCGTGTTGATGAAGAAGAACGTGTTGGAGTTCAACGACTTCCTCGCTTCGATCGCCGATGGATTGCACGAATTGCGCGGCAATCGGATTACTTTGCAGCTCATTAGTTCCGTTAATGGTGATTCTGGTAATTTTTTTTTATTTTAATTCCCCTCTCTTCTTTCCCGGCTTGTATCCAATATTTCCTCCAAAGCTTTGCTTATGGTTCTTTTAATTTTTTGGTTTTTTTTTTTTTTTGTTGATCCTTTTTGTCCTTTCATCTTCTTTGCTTAAAGGGTTTTTTTTTTTTTTTTTTTTTTTTTTTTTTTTTTCTCTCTCTCTCTCCATGTGCGTGTGTGTGTAAATTGTGTGTGTTTTTTTTTTTTTTTTTGGAAAGAGAAAGGTTTGTTTATTTTGTGTGGTTTGCTACTTGTAGTATACAATGATGTACTTGTTGAAGGAAATAGGTTAGTTTATAAGGATTTTTTTTTTAATATTTTACTTTTGAGAGAAAAGGTATTCTTTAATTTGGTGCTTCCTTTCAATGGTTTTCTTTATTTTTTTATTTATTTTTTTTTCAATTCTATGCATTATATTTTGAGGTTATTAAAAACAATTTTGTATTTTGGACTGCATTATATTAATTGTTTTAGGTTTCGAATTATATTTAATTTATATATTTTTCTCGGTCAATGGTCAATCTTCACCATTAAAAAATCTAAACGCCCTTAATAAAAAATTTTAAAAAAGAAAAATGGCAAGATGAAGTCTATTTAAGTCTTTTTAATCGTCAAATTTCATAAAAAGATGTGTTAGTTACATTTTATTGCTTTTTTTTTTTGTGTGTGTGTCTATTTCTCAATTTGCAACTATGTTTTTAGAAACTATAAAATATCATTTAATTTAAAAGGTTTATTTGAATTTATTTGAATTTCATTGTTAGCATAGTTTGCGAATTAAAAAATTGGACAGAACGACATTATTAAATGGTTTATAAAAGTTATTTTATAATTTAGACAAACATAAAAGAAAACCCCTAAACAAAACATGATTTTTTAAAGGTTTTTAAGGTTCTTTTGGAAAACCATTTCAAATCAAAATTTTCATTTCAGTTTTTTTCTTTTTTAAAAATTTTTTTGTATCTTCTAAAAGTCTACACAAATTTACTATTGAATTTAAAATTTCCAACTCAAACTATTCACCAAATGGTCCTAAATATTTAAAATAATTCCTGAAAAAGCTTTACAAAAATTTTTCAAATTTTTTTTTTCTAAAAATAGAAAAAAAATGTTTTTTAAAAATAAATTCGATCTTGTATTTTCCGCTTGTTTTTCACTTACAAAATGTAGAAGGGATGAGACAAGTTTTTAAAAGTAAAAAAAAAAAAAAAAAAAAAACAAAAACCCAAAATTTTTTTTGGTTGTTTTTGCAAACAGATGGTGTAAACAAAAATATTAATTAAATCCAGTGAATAGGTAAAATAACTTATCAACTTTCTTTTATTTGTAAAATAACTTTTCAAAAATTTTTATTAACAAAATGATCGTTTTACTAATTTAATGATGTCATTTTGACGAATTTCCGGATTAAGACTTAAGAAGTATAACTATGAATTCAACTTGAAGAGTTAACACGAATTAGAGGGGGGAAAAAAAAAGGACAAAGTATTTGACGGAGCTATTCATAATTGAATGAAGGTATTCATCTTATAATGAGTTTTAATTTTGTCCAATTTTGCAACAAAAAATAATTATATTCTTCTAACTTTATCCTACTAAAAATCTCTACATAAAATTTTTAAAAAATTTTATTTTTTCATCACATTCTTATTAAAATAATAAATTGACTCTACCCATGTAACATGCTAGACGAGACTTCACATCGAATAGTTCTTGTTTACGTGATTGAATAAATTATTTTATTTATAATTAACTACGACAGGCACTGAAACTGTTTGATCAATTGCTCAACTCTTTTCTTTTGGGTAGAAAACACGTATGGAGCGAAGCTCGGGAAGCCAGCGAACTTGGAGAACTGGATCACGACGCTAACGTTTGTAAAAGCAGGGGACAAAGAGTACAAGGTGACGTTCGAGTGGGACGAGGATGTCGGAGTTCCAGGTGCTTTCATCATCAAGAACAATCACGGCAACGAGTTCTTCCTCAAGACCCTCACTCTCGATCATGTTCCCGGTGCTCAGGGCCCTGTCCACTTCGTCTGCAACTCTTGGGTCTACCCTTCCCACAAATACAATTACGACCGCGTTTTCTTTAGCAACAAGGTATCTCTTATGATGCCAACAAGCTGTTCGATTAAATTACTCAATGAAGTTTTTTTTCCTCTCTTCTCTCTCTCTTTTTTTTGGGTAGAAGAACTGATCTGAAAATCTTTACTTGGGTTCAAAGGGTGAATTGAGACACGGGTTATAGTTCAGGGTGGATTTTTGAAGACGAAAAACTCTGAAAATTGCCACTGAGGCAGATTCCTTGTGACAGTTTAATAGTTGAAGGGACTAGGGAGTATGTCTATAACATTTTAAGTTTAAATTGAGACCCTAGCTATAGCTCGGGGGGGGGGGGGGGGGGGGTTGGATTTTTGAAATGAATTTGAAACATAAAAAAAGGGTTCAATTTCTGAACTTGACTTGACTAGTGACAAGGAAAGAAAAAGGGTGAAGACGGTCTCTAAACTTTTCAAACTAAACACTGAAAGAACTCGTTCTGCTGATAGTTATTGCTTTAGGTAACTAATGCCTGTGGGGTTATGAACATCTTGTGCAGACATATCTTCTGAGTGAAACACCGGAGCCGCTATGCAAGTACAGAGAGCAAGAGCTAATGAACTTGAGAGGAGATGGGGAAGGAGAGCTTCAGGAATGGGATAGAGTCTATGATTACGCTCACTATAATGATTTGGGCGACCCTGATTACGGTCAGCAATATGTTCGCCAAACACTTGGAGGGTCTAGTGATTTCCCTTACCCTCGCAGGGGAAGAACTGGCAGAGCACCCACCAACACAGGTTAGACTTTGTGTTCATTTACATTTTGTTCATGCCTCGAGACAAGTTTTTGTGCCATTATAACGCTTCTGTGTTTAACAGATCCTACGTGCGAGAGTAGGCTGAGTCTTGTAAGGAGCATAAATGTTTATGTTCCAAGAGATGAACGGTTTGGCCATGTGAAGATGTCAAACTTCATCGCTTATGTTCTGAAGTCCTCGGCTCAAGTCATTAAGCCTACGCTAAATTCCAAGTTTGGCAAAACCCCTGGTGAGTTTGACAGCTTCCAAGATGTACTTAACATGTATGAAGGAGGACTTCCAATGCCTTCAGGATTGATGGAAGTGATGAGAAAAATCGCTCCTTTTGAGATGCTGAAGGAAATGTTCCGAACTGATGGTGAAAGAGCCTTCAGATTTCCATTGCCTCATGTTATTAAAGGTAAAGATCTTCTCTTAAAAGAGTGCATATTTTTCCTCTCATATGCTATGTTTTTTGTCTTTTCATCCTTATGTTTGTGTCTGAATAATTTTGAGCAGCGGATAGGTCTGCATGGAGAACTGATGAAGAATTTGCTAGGGAAATGCTTGCTGGAGTGAACCCTCTTATCATTCACCTTCTTCAAGTAATTTTAAGTCTTCGAGATTAAGGAAAACTGATTGTGTTGTTTTGAGTTTAAATTTACTTTCATTACTCAAGTCTTACTAGCAGCCAAAATGCTGGTTTCCACCTTTAATTGTTTTCATTTACGATTTAATTACAGGAATTCCCGCCAGCTAGCAAGCTGGATCCAAAAGTGTATGGCGATCAAAACAGTAAAATCACTGAAGCACACATCAAGAATAACTTGGATGGACTCTGTGTAAGTGAGGTAATGTTCTTAGCTTGATTTTTCCAAATATCTCAAATGAAGCTGCAAATACAGTGAACTGAAGATTTCTTATTGCAAACTGATTTTCTCGGAATAGGCCCTCAAGAGCAACAGGTTATTTATATTGGACCACCATGATACCTTTATGCCATACCTGAGGAGGGTAAACACGACTGCGACGAAGACTTATGCGAGCAGGACACTCCTTTTCCTAAAAAATGACGGCACTTTGAAGCCATTGGCAATCGAGTTAAGCTTACCGCATCCAGATGGCGATCAATACGGTGCGGTTAGCGAAGTATATACACCAACTGAAGAAGATGTTAAAAGCACCATTTGGGAGCTGGCCAAAGCCTATGCAGCTGTTAATGACTCCGGCTATCATCAGCTAATTAGTCACTGGTATGAATCTCTAAGGAAAGATTGAGAAAATTAGTTCGTTTTCTTATATTTGTTCATAATCTTTTGTTGGCTACAGGTTGAATACTCATGCTGTGATTGAGCCCTTCGTGATAGCAACGAACAGGCAGCTAAGTGCGCTCCATCCAATTTACAAACTCTTGGTGCCTCACTTCCGTGATACTATGAACATAAACGCCCTTGCTAGGCAGACTCTCATTAACAGTGAGGGCATTCTAGAGTCGACGGTTTTCCCAGGAAAGTTTGCCATGGAATTGTCAGCTGTAGTTTATAAGAGCTGGGTTTTAACTGAGCAAGGGCTCCCAGCCGATCTCATCAAGAGGTAAGTCTTTCAAGATCTCGATTGTTATTTTGTTTCCAAGTAAAAGTTATTATTCAGTTTGAGAAACTGGTATCGATAGAATAGTACAATACGCAAACTTAAGAAGATGATTTGTAAGTAAGCATGCATTGTTGTTAAGATTTGTTTTAATGAAATACTATATTCCTTGGTTGTATGTAGAGGAATGGCAGTCGAGGATCCAAATAGTCCACATGGTCTTCGCCTAGTGATTGAGGACTACCCATTTGCTGTCGATGGGCTTGAAATCTGGTCTGCAATTAAAACATGGGTTGAGGAATATTGCTGTTTCTACTACAAGAGTAATGATATTGTTCAGAAAGACACAGAGCTCCAAGCATGGTGGAAGGAACTTCGAGAGGTGGGTCACGGAGACAAGAAAGACGAGCCTTGGTGGCCTACGATGCAGACTCTTCAATATCTAACGGAGACATGCACCACGGTTATATGGATCGCTTCTGCTCTCCATGCAGCAGTCAACTTTGGGCAGTACCCTTATGCAGGCTACCTTCCAAACCGCCCAACAGTAAGCCGTCGATTCATGCCTGAAGAGGATACTCCCGAGTATGAGGAGCTTAAGACTGACCCTGACATGGCCTTCTTGAAGACCATTACCGCTCAGGTGCAGACCTTACTCGGGGTTTCACTTATCGAGATTTTGTCAAGGCATACCTCTGATGAGGTCTATCTTGGGCAGCGAGACTCGGAGTGGACTGCAGACGTTGAACCAATTAAAGCCTTTGAGAGATTTGGAGAGAAACTTGCTCAAATTGAGAAGAACATCATGAGTAGGAACGAAGATAAGGAGCTGAAGAACCGAGTTGGTCCAGTCAAGTTTCCATACACTTTGCTCTGTCCTTCTAGTGAAGAAGGCCTCACTGCAAGGGGAATTCCTAACAGCATATCAATCTAATCTCTTCTGCCTTGTCATCTTCGAAGTTGTTTAATCCTTCGGTTCGTTTTCTTATTCGTTCCCCCAGTCAAAAAGGAATAGAGCCTAGTTGGAATAAGGGAATTTGCAAGTAGAAATTCAATCATCTGTAGCTTGTACTCCATTTTTATCATTGTAGCTGATAGAACTACAAACATTCACCAGTTAGATCTCTACGTCCAGTGTCCAGTACAAGACAATAATCGAGCAAAAACCCGAGATCCCAGAATCAGTTCTTTCTCAGAAGGTGCTAAGACAACGGACAAACAAATCGGACTTCTTCGAAAATTTATTTAAAAAAAAAAAAGATTATTCCATTATTCTAAAGTTAATTTATTTATCCAGAGCTTTGTTTGTTGATAATGGTGTGAGGAATAATAAAATTCTTTTAAGCACTAATAACATTGATTGGAATTCCTTTAAAAAAAATTAAAAAAAAAAAAAAAAGATTGGAAGGTTCTTTAATGATAAGCTAAAAAGTTGTGGGCTTTTATGTTATTCTCAAAAGGTGCTTTTGTCAATATAGCTTGGCCTCTATCTTTTTGAATGGGACATCTTCCTGTTGTGAAAAGGAGCTATTCCCATTAATTAACTCTCTTTATTTGGTTTTGTTTACACCATAACCTTGGTATTGGTAGTCGTTGGTAGTTATGGATTTGTAAGTGTGGCTTTTTTTTTTTTTTTTTTTTATTTTTTTTTTTTATTTTTTTTTAAGTAATTTGATCCTCACAGAAACCCTTTGGTTTAGCCGATTCAGAGCCCGTTAGTAGGCTATACTACTTTTCAATTTATAATTATTTCATGTGAAACATTTGACATCTAACTTATACAATTTTCTCATGATATTTTCTGAAGAGCATTTTTTAGAAGTCTTTTTTTTTTTTTTTTTTTTTTTTTTTTTTTTACTGACAACTAGAACACTTTTATATAATCATTTAGGTTTTTTTTAACATTTAAGTTTAATTTCAACTAAACTATATTTTTTTAAATAAATTTTTATCTTTTTCTAAAAAGTCAATAAAATGTATAACTCATTTTTGAAAAGTCAACTAATTCTAACTTAAAAATTTTATATCCAACTGACGAATCAAATACAAGATTAAATACTTATAGAATCAGTTTTAAAACCGGGCCTCATCTTTATTTATTTATTTATTTATTTTGGTAATTTCTTAGCTTCTTCCAATTTCCAATCTCTCTCTCTCTCTCTCTTTTTTTTTTTTTTTTTTTTCGTTTTTTGTGCTAAATTCTCTTGATGATTCCAGAATGCTATTTGTTTTGGGGTCTATTCTGGTAGGCCTTGACCCCTTCACGTCCCCACTGAGCAAAGAAGTTTCTTCGCAAACTCCTCTTAGAGTGACCAAGACCAGTTAAGAACAAAATTCAAGTTTGAACTCCTTTTAAAAATCATAATCACCTTCAGAATACATATATAAAATCACGAATCACTGTTTCTTAATGATTTCATCTTTTATTTTAGAACTATTTGTTAGGTACGTGACTCAAATTAATTTTCAAGTAAGTTGTTATTTTGTGAGTTTGGGAAAATGTTAATTTTATGTCCTAGTCTATAAATTAACGTGTTGTGTTTAGAGTTTTGTTTGTGATCAGAAAAATAGAGATAGTTTGAACTTTTTTCTTTTAGAGAAAATAAGAAGAGAGATAAACAAATAGTATAAGGGGTTTTGAGTAGAGAAATGTTGAAAGTATTAGTAATTATAAAAGTATTAATGAATTTATTCTCCCTCTCCTGTAGACATATGTAATTTTGTCAAATTACGTAAATTCCTTATTTTCTCTTTATTTATGTTTTAGTTTATTTTTCTGCTGCGTTTCAGGTATAGGGGTATTTTCCCTAGCACTACTCCATGACAATTCCATCACTGATCACGTGGTGAATCCTTAATCACAATGTGACATTTTTTTTTTCCCCGTTTTGTTTACCTTCGCGCGTATTTACCAACTAATACATACAAATGTTTGAACATTGAAATCAAGAAATAACTTGAATTCTTCCTAGTAAATAGACATTCAAAGATCAGATAAGCGTAACATCTATTTCCTCTCCTTCCGGGAAAGACAGAACAATCTCCCTCAAAAGGAATTTCTTTATCCTTTCTCTTTTACATTTATATGTACATACGTACACCGCAAATGTTCTTAAATTTCGTGGTCCGCGTTTGAAAATTTGGCTAGTAAAAAGAGCCGTATATATATGTATAATATAAGTCAAGAAGAGAGTCATTTTCATTAAAGATGTAGATTAAGTTTGTGACACGTTTTTTTTTGGATAGTTCAGTGTACTTATCTTTGCCAGTCTGTTACCAATCAAAACAAATGATGATGAGACTTGAATTTATTGTGTTTCAAGTGGCTGATTATGTTATTCAAAGTATGGAAGTTGATAAAGAAACCTATCAAAATCTTAGACAAAATAGAATTATATATATGTATTTTAATAAGCAAAAATAACAAGAAAAATTTTGTAAGATGGTGAACGAAAAACCACGCGTTTCATCCTTAACTAATCACAATTCTAGGGCTAATTATAATACATAGATTGCATCTGGCAAGAACAAACAATTACTAGAGAACAAAAGGCAGTAGTTGTGCATTATAGTATTTCTATAGCTATTTTTTTAATAATAAAAAAGTTATGACGCTAGAAAATAACGTACTCGAATATTTTTAAGGTGCTGCAAGCAGCCCCCACGCGGTAACGGAGACCATAGGAGGTTAGGCCGAGGGGGGCTTGAGTCCCCTCAACTTTTTAATATATATATATATATATATATATTTATTTATTTATTTTAACCTATTTGTATATACAGGCATGTATGTTAAAAATTAGATAAAGCCCCTCCCTCCTAAAAAATTTAAAATAATCTCTTGTACCCTCAAAAGTATATATGATCTTTACAAAGAAGAAAAAAAAAAAAAAAAACATTTGAGACAAGAAGCATCATTTCAACCGTTGTACTTACTGCTATTATGAAGATGGTATTTTAAATTATAAATATATGGTAAAGACTAAAGAATAGGCTACATCATCGAACAAAAGACTTATTTTTTTTATTTTTTTATTTTGTGAAAAACAATAGATCGGTTGATAAATGGTAATTGTGTACATCTGACTAAAGACATTTTCAATAGTCTATTAATAACAATATTCTCAAGATATGAAAATCCGTCAGAAACGGTTGTAGTACATTAATAATTGATTTTTATTCAATTTTATCGTAGATATAATTATTCCTACTAAAAATTTTTTTTGAAGCAATATTTCATATAGATCCATCTTAAAGTGGATTATCAATATATACCATGATCGTCTTAGTAGTCTCAATTCAAACTCACGACTTCTGTCACGGAGGTCCGAGCATAACACCCTGCCAAGCTCTTGAGTCTCGGTGGCAAATTGGTAATATTTCCACAACTATATGTTCATACCTATAGTCCACTATAACCATATATTCTAACTTCTCTAGTTGACTACGTCATAAACTTCCACAAATCTAAGTATATATGTCTTTTTTACCTTTTTTGTACGGAGGAAATACTAGATGAGTTGAAAAACAATTGAACATATACTTCATGTAAATTTCACACTTCCCCCTTTATATTTTTTTTGGGGGTAAGATTCACACTTCCCATCCAAATATGCCAAATATGAACATTTAAAAAGCTACTTTGTTAGGTTTCTTAACTTCATATAAAATCATATTCTTGTTTTATACTTCATATATTTCCATTTGAGGCCAAATTTAGACCGTCCTTTGAGGAATTTTCTTTTGTTAGGCATCAATATATTCTTGCTTCCTTATCTTAAGTCTATACTTGACTTCCTTTATACCAAATGCACTTTAACAGTATTCATAAACTTGTCATATAAAGTAAATCTTTGAGCTAGAATTCCCTTTTTTTGGGTCTTTTAAATATTTTTTAATCTTTAGATTAAACGTTTAACTATCTGAATTATGAGTGTCTGCGTTAAAAATTTTCAACATATGAAACTACTTTAGTTATAAATTGAAATAACAATTCTTATGAATAATACATAATGAAATATTTGACGAGAGAAGTTCTCTCTTTTTTTAATAGCAAAGAAAAAGAAGGAAAAAAGAAATAAAGAAAGCATATCTAAAGCTTAATTTCCAGGGGGTCCTTGAGTCAACCCTCACAACATGACAAAGGCATTATTATTTATTGTTTTTGATTTTGATTTTGCTGAAAATGGCATAAAGTAATTAAGAATGAAGTTTTATTTTAATTTTTAATATTTTTCTAAGAATGAAGTTGTTGAAGAACTACACCAAAACATGACAAAGTCTTTTATTTATTTATTTTAATAATATGGGCAATACTCAATACTTGCAATCTTTGTATGAACTCATAGGAAATTCCTATTAAAATATTTATACATAATACCAAAATCAAATTGCATAATATAATAATTGGTGAACATTTCAAAGTTAATCAAGGAAAAAGCTACACTTTGATCCTTTGGCTCCTTACAAAGAGTCAAGTAAAAGAAATGCGTGGGAAAAAGCAACGACAAGAAGATCAAGAAAATTAATCAAGAACTACAACTGGCAGTTAGTTGAGGCTAATTATATGTTCTTTTCATATTTTTTTATTTTTAATTTTCTGTTTTATTTTTAAATTTCTTTTTAAGGTTCATTGATTCTATATTCGTATGTTCATACTTGCTGTCATTAATTATATAAAATATAGTTGACTATATCAAACACTTTCAATGCATACAAGTCTCCAACAAACTTATTACATAAATTAATGACTATACAATCTCAGTTTCATTTTTCCAGCAAAACTTATATAATATATAATTGTCAGTACACATACATATATATATATATATATAACTATTCTCTTATAAGGTTTGTTAATGTTATTTTTCTACAGTTTAAAACATTATTTAATTATGCTTAGATTGAATTGCAATCTGTCGAGTATAAGCATTTTCGATATTCATTAACTTAATCCCTTTTATTTGTAAAAGTAAGATTCACGTGCAAAGCTGCATGTTCACACTTCATCACACTACAAATGTGGTGCCTGGACTTATTAAATTTATACCAAATTCCAACGTTGAGCTTTTGTTTAAAGGATATTTTTAGGGATATATTCAATCTTTTATGATGGAGTCAAGTGTTAGGATCAGTGACACAGAGTCATATTGAACCGAAAGGGGCAGCTGTCCTTTTTGGTCCAATAAACTCCTTTACTTTTATATACTCATAAGAAATTTTACAAATACCCTTGGAGAAATTTTGAAATTATAAAATTTACTTAGACTTTTTGTTTGTAAGTTTCAATTATGTCCCGAGATTGATATGTAAATATTCCTTATTTCAAACTTAAAATAAACAAAAAAAGGTAATTACATTACTTTTAAATTCATATTTTAAATTTTTTTTTTAATAATTGCTTAAATAGATTGCAAAGTTTATGTTGAAGAAATTAATTATATATATATATATATATAAAGTCGGACAAATTTTTAATTCAAAATTTGATTTAATTCACGTCCACTGAAAAAAAAAATGTACCTTTGTTATTATGTATAATTATCATTACGCTCGCCTACAACCACAATTTAGAGTATATCAAAAGGATTTAGGATGAAAAAATAGGGAGAGTAGTATAAAGTTGTCTACAAGAAAATGATGTGGAAATATCCTATAATACATTCTATTTACACTGAAAGTATGAAACTAAAACTAACTTTTAAAATCTAAAGAAAACCGAAAGTAACAACAAAAAGACACAACTTAAATATGCTATCCCCACAAATTAAAAAAAGAAAAAAGAAAAAAAAAAAAGAAAAAAGAAAAAAAGATGCTAGGTGTTTTGAAGAATTAAAGAATAAAAGGCCCTTGAATTAGCATTAAAACCAATCTTATGTATTTATTCTTGAACAGTTAAATCATGCTACACCTTCAACGTCTAGTAATAAAACTGCCGTACTCGACAATTATGTCAACAAATCTTGAACCGTTAAATTACGTCAACAAATATATTTTTGTGTCCTACCCCACGGTTGCACAACATTATACACACATAGACAATTCGTTTTCTAACCATTCACAAACATTGACATGTAAAACGATGTGTGTATCATAATATATGGGAATTATAATTGGCATGTGAATTTCTAATTGATTAAACTGTATGACGATAATTAGTGATTACACTTAAGTATGTTTGATAGGAAGAACTGATGTTTAATACATAATTCATTGAATAATTTCTTTTAAATTTAGGAGGAATCAAAATTAAGATGTTTTAAAATATTATTTCGTTTCATAATTCATTAATTTCTCCATATTTTCTGTTGTTTCGAATAATTATGAATGTCAAAATCATTTTATTAACATCTCCTTCCTTCCCTACTTCTACCTCCGACCAAATCCAGTCGTGATTATAATAAGCATACTTTCTTTTCTAGCCTACCAATAGGATAATCTCAGCTTTTAATATTTGGCATTTGTTCTTTAGAATAATCCAACTTTTCAATGGACTTTCATGCATTAATCATCTAAACCTATGTGCTCTTTGAAACTGCGTGCCCCTTAGTCATAATATAATATACATCAAGCAGTGTTTTCCTTTTAAAAAAAGAAACAAAAATTATAATAAATGTTCCCATTAATAGGTACAATTGTTTTAACCATTTCATAAACTTTTCATGATCACACTCTCCAGAAACAATTTTATTTATTGTTATTAAGTTTTTAATGTAAACACTTAATTTACGTATTAATTATGTCATTAAAAAATTAAAATAAAAATACAGATTTTATCATAACTTTTATAGTTGTATCTGTCCGTCAACCCATGTCAGGGACCCAAACGACATGAAGACAAAGCTGCTAAAAGTCTTGACTATCTATATATATTATATATATATATATATATATATTTTCTGTTTTTTACAAGAAAAATAATTAAAAAGAAATTCCCATCTGAACATGAGACCAAGCGTCTTAGTCAATACTCTCAAATATACCACTTTTTTTGTAGAGAGAGAAAGTAGAGAGAGAGAGAGTCCCCCATTATTAAATACACAACACCAACTCATCATTTCATCACCAACACATTCACTTCTCTTCCTCGTATTATATCACCATCCTCTCCAACTTCAGCCATAACTTCATCAGATCTTCTCTCTCTTTCTCAAATCCCGAGATCAGACGGTCGATATGCTTCGTTACAAGAATTTCACCAGCACCACCACACCACTCAACAACTTCTCGGCCACTCGGCTCACTCCAGCCAAATACCAGTCACCACTGTGGTTACCTCCGGGAGCAAGAAGAGGAGGTACCGAACGTCCTCTGTGCAGCTTCAACGATGTGACGAGATCTCAGCCGTTGAAAGCCGATCAGACGGCGCGGGAGGAGAATCTGATCGTGACGAGATCATCGACCAACCGGACCAGTACCAGTACTAGTACGGATGAAAACCAGAGGATCACGAAGATCAGAGGGACAGTGGTGTTGATGAAGAAGAACGTTCTGGATTTCAACGACTTCAACGCCTCGATTCTTGATCGGTTCCATGAGCTCGTGGGCAGACGAGTCTCTCTCCAGCTCGTCAGTGCTGTTCATGCTGACCCTGGTGAGTTTAATGACAAAAATAGTAACAATTGATTTTTTTTTTTTATAATTAATTTGTCCATGTCCTCCAATTGGTTGAGCTTAATGAATGACATATGCACTGTGTTTTTATTTTTTATTTTTTTTAATGGCTGAATTATTGATAAAAGAAGAAAGGGCAAAAAGAAAAGGAATTATTATTGGGTGTCCTAATTAGTTGGCAAAGAATCTGGGCCCACTTATCTAAACGCAACATCTTTTTACTCCCTCCAAGCACCTTTTCAGTGAGACAGAATCACTTCTCTCTAGTATCTAGTCACCCCCCCCACCGACATTTTTGGGGTGCTTGATATTGTTTTTGGTTACTTTTTAAAATGATTCTGTCCGTTTTTTGAGGCGTTAACAATGAAAATTGTTTTTAAAATCATGTTTGGTTAAACAAATTCTTTGTAAACAAAAATAAAGATTAAAAAAAAATGATGAAAATATTTTTTGTTAAGTAAAGAAAAAATAGTTGAAAGTTGTTTTTTTTTTTTTTTTTTAAATTTAATTTTCATCACTTATATTTTAAAAAAACAGAACATAATTTCATTCTATTCTTATCTTCAAATTAATCTCTTTAAAAACAGCATAATTTCATTAAGAATATTAACAGCTTTAAAAAAAAAATTTGTATACCTCTTTTTTTTTTTTTTTTTGTTAGATTCGTTGCTATACTTCCGGTTTGTTATTGTTGTTAGTATTATACAGAGCTGATGGTTCAATAACTTGTACTCGAAGCAATTAAATATGTCTAATTCCTACTTTTACATTTCAATTTATGTGGCATGGAATTTATCAATTGTTATTGATTGGCTTTAAGACATCAACTTTAATTAAAAAATACAACTCGCTGATATTTAAAAATTGAGATGAAAGTCGGCATTCCAAGTACTAACTCATTAGCTTTACTAAAAAATTTTGAAAATTTGAATGTTTTTCTTGTAGAAAATGGGATGAAAGGAAGAGTTGGGAGGCCAGCATACTTGGAAGACTGGATCACAACAATCACTCCCTTGACAGCCGGGGATTCGGCATTCGAAGTGAACTTCGATTGGGACGAGAAGATCGGAGTCCCCGGAGCTTTCATCATCAGAAATGAGCACCGTTTTGAGTTTTACTTGAAGACTCTCACTCTACACAATGTTCCAGACCATGGCAGACTTCACTTTGTATGCAACTCCTGGGTGTACCCTACTGATAAGTACAAGACCGATCGCATTTTCTTCGCGAACAAGGTACTCATTTACGAGATCAAAAACCGCATTTCTTTCCAACGGACAAAGACTTCGAGCTGTGCTAAACTAAGTAAGGGTGTTTGTTTATGAATTTGCAGACTTATCTTCCGAATGAAACGCCTGCAACGTTGCGCAAGTACAGAGAAGAAGAGCTAGTGAACTTGAGAGGAGATGGGACCGGAGAGCGTCAGGAATGGGACAGAATTTATGATTATGATTTCTACAATGACTTGGGGAATCCTGATAAGGGTCGAAAGTACGATCGTCCTGTTCTCGGAGGCTCGGCTACGTACCCTTATCCTCGCCGCGGAAGAACTGGACGACCACCAACAAGGACAAGTACGTTTTCTTTTTTCTTTTGCATTAGTTGAAAGTAGAGAAAATGTTTTCTTTTCTCGGTATAAGAAATCAAGTGTTTTTTGGATTTCTATTACTAGGGTAGTTGCTATTTGTACTCCACTAATTTGACCTGATGGTTTAGAACTGTATCTTCGCGGTAGAGATTTGAATTTCGGTAAATGGGGTAGGATGTTCTTTGTACTGATGTACATTTTCTGCAAAAATCTGAGAATGTGTGAACAAGAGTAGCTTTTTTGTCCCTTGATCATTGCCATTGAAAACAGAGAAACTTCTGCTTTTTTCATTTCTTGTTTTAAGAAGTTGTAAATTTCTTTATGGCATATCTGTAACTAGAGCAGTTGTTGTTACCAACTATTTCTTGAAAATAACAAAAAAATTTTGTTTTCTGATAATGAATCTAAGCAGATCCCAAGGTTGAGACCCGACTCAAGCTTCTTCTGAGCTTAAACATTTATGCCCCGAGAGACGAGCGATTTGGTCACCTAAAACTTTCCGACTTCTTAGCTTATGCACTGAAATCCATTGGACAATTCATTAAGCCCGAGTTAGAAGACGTGTTTAACAGTACTCCAAACGAGTTCGACAGCTTCGAGGATGTCCTCAGACTCTATGAAGGAGGAGTTGAGGTGCCAGAGAGTTTACTCAAGAGTATTAGAGACAGCACCCCTGCAGAGATGGTCAAGGAGATTTTCCGAACCGACGGTGAACGGCTCCTAAAATTCCCGGTTCCTCAAGTGATTAAAGGTGAAACACACACTGCAATCTATAAATTTTGTTCCGGTTTTATAAACAAGATATTAGAATCTATGTTCCTTTGTATATTGCTTTCTTTAATCGTGTCGATTTTACCGATTTGGAGCAGAGGACAAGACTGCATGGAGCACTGATGAAGAATTTGCAAGAGAAATTCTGGCTGGAATAAACCCTGTCATGATCCGTCGTGTCGAAGTAATATTCGGTTCCCATTTCTAATTTCCGCCACTACTTCTAAATGGATTGCATCATAGAAAAGAAACATTCAAATCCTTTGATTTTGATAGAAAGATTTTGTTCACTTTTTCATCCTTGACAAATTGTTCTTTTTCCGAATTTAACTGCAGCAATTTCCTACGACAAGCAATCTAGATCCCAAAGTTTACGGAGATCATACGAGTAAGATAACCAAAGAAGACATAGAGCCTAACTTAAATGGGCTAAGTGTAGATGAGGTAATGTTCAACGCTTAAATTTCCTTGACAACATATTTTGAAGCACGTAAACTTATCGGAACTGAATTTTTTGTGGTTGAATAGGCAATAAAGGAAAACAAGTTGTTCATATTAGATCACCATGATACGCTAATGCCGTTCTTGAGGAACATAAACTCGACCTCCACAAAGATTTACGCCAGCAGGACACTTCTTTTCCTGCAAGAAGATGGGACGCTCAGGCCATTAGCAATTGAGCTGAGCTTGCCTCACCCTCTGGGAGATCGGTTCGGTTGCACAAGCAAAATCTACACTCCGGCAAAATATGGCGTCAAAGGCTCCCTTTGGCAACTCGCGAAAGCTTTCGTCGCCGTCAATGATTCTGGCTACCATCAGCTAATCAGCCACTGGTACATTACATAAACGATTCATATTTAGAATAAGTTTTCATCCAAATGTTGTACTAAACGTTTTGTTTTTTCAGGTTGCATACTCATGCAGCTATTGAGCCATTTGTGATAGCAACAAATAGGCAGATGAGTGTGATTCACCCAATTCACAAGCTACTACACCCGCATTTCCGTGACACCATGAATCTGAACGCGGTTGCTAGGCAGATTCTGATTAATGCTGGAGGAGCGCTCGAGTGGACTGTTTTTCCCGGAAAGTATTCCTTGGAAATGACCTCTGCGAGTTACAAGGAATGGACTTTTCCTGACCAGGCACTCCCTGTTGATCTCATCAACAGGTAAAGATTTGTTCTTCGATAATTCTCAATGAACATCACTCAGAAGTATTCGAGTATCGATATCAAGAATTAATACTAAATTGAGCTCAACCAAAGGATTAATGCTAAAAACAATGGCTTTTAGCTAAACTTTCTTTCTTCTTCTTTCAGGGGAATGGCTGTTGAAGATGAAAACTCGCCATCTGGTCTGCGGTTACTCATAGAGGACTATCCATATGCTGTTGATGGGCTCGAGATATGGTTAGCCATCAAAACATGGGTCAAGGACTACTGCTCCTTCTACTACAAAACAGACGAAGCGGTTCAAAATGACTACGAGCTCCTATCATGGTGGAAGGAGCTGAGAGAAGTGGGCCACGGAGACAAGAAAGACGAGCCGTGGTGGCCCAAAATGCAGACACAAGAAGAGCTGATAGAAACATGCACAACCATCATATGGATTGCCTCTGCCCTCCATGCAGCCATCAACTTCGGGCAGTACCCTTACGGAGGGTACCCTCCGAACCGCCCTTCAATGAGCCGTCGTTTCATGCCCGAAGAAGGCACTCCCGAGTATGAGGAGCTCAAGACAGACCCCGAGAAGGCCTTCCTCAAGACGATCACCGGGCAGCTCCTTTCGGTCCTTGGCATTTCCCTTGTCGAGATTCTGTCCAGGCATTCTTCTGATGAGGTGTATCTTGGCCAGAGAGACACGCCGGAGTGGACAACAGACGGTGAAGTACTTGAAGCCTTCGATAAGTTTGGAAAGAAGCTGAGGGAAATTGAGGTAAACATTACGAGGCGGAACCAAGATGAGAAGTTAAAGAACAGAGTTGGGCCAGTTAAGATGCCCTACACTTTGCTGTATCCTTCTAGTGAAGGAGGGCTCACTGGCAAGGGAATTCCGAACAGCGTCTCGATCTAGAAGTTCTCTAGAGTTAGACTCTGTTAAACTATTTTTGTTGCTGTGAAGTCTCTTAAATTCTTTGAACCGACTTTTTACTATCCATCTGTAGTGAAATATATGTATGAGAGGTAGAGAAGTTGTACTTGTTTTGTCAAAGTTCCAAGTTACATCAAGAGTGTTTGTTTTGAATGAAAAATGAGTGTTACGTTGGCACACAATAATTTTATATTTTAACAGATAATATATATATATAAAAAATCTTGGAATATATTACTCTAGTCCATGGTGCACAAGTCTTCCAAGTCTATTCTTGCAGGTCTTTGTTTAAGACCAATATATCAACAAAATCCTTTCAAGACTGACAACAATATAGCTTCAGGGTCCTTTCCACTCGAACAGCAGCCTCTTCGGCTTGGATCATCTTCAACGACTCAATCTCGCCTTCAACTTCTCTCAAATTGCCTCCGAGTTTGGCAAGTTTTCAAGGTTAACTCATCTCAATCTCTCTTTCTCCGAGTTCTCTAGGGATATTCCTTCAGAAATCTCATTATTGATCAATTTGGTTTCACTTGATCTTTCCGGAAATGATTTATTTTCCAGATCGATCAGCTTTCAAATCCTTGTCCAGAATGTGAGAAATTTAAGAGAGCTTCACGTCGATGGAGTCAATTTTTCATTAGTACCCGAGTATCTAGTAAATTTATCTTCCTTAGCAACCCTCTCTCTTAGTGGATGCTATTTGAAAGGCGAATTTCCAAAAGATATCTTTCAATTTCCTAATCTTCATGCCATCAATGTGTCGCACAACTTTGATCAGTATACCGATGAGAAAATCAGTGGTAGCGGTAGTATTTGGTGCATATCAGGGTTTACGACTGGTATCCCAATGGGTACCGATTGATAACCAGTAGGTGACCGTCGAAAATCAGTATCACAGTAAATACTATGCTTACCTGTCAGTATCATAGTGGTTAACAAAACTAACCGGTCTATGGCCGATATCGATCGGTATCACAATAGTTACCAACTGTTGACCATTAATAGGCCGATATCACTGCAGTTAATGTCTAGTAACTTAGGGGTATATTTGGAATTAAGATAAAACTAATATAGTACGCATTTGGCAGGACGACGACTGGAGCAAAACAATTTGAATGTAATTCACTATCTCAGAATAATTTAACTGTTGTTACCTTAAAAAGAAAATTTAAAAAAATCCAAACATGCATTTTATTGCACATGCAATTCAGACTCTAAATTTGAATGTAAACATTTAGTTTTGAATGAACATTTAAATACAATCTATTATTCAAACGGACCAATTAGACTAAGTTGCATTGATATAGTATTAAATAAAAATTAGTTAATATATTAATAAATTAAAAAACTATTTGTTTGAATGGCCTATTCTCAGTGAAAAAAGCAATCTTGGAAATTTCTCCATGCTGCACAAGTCTTCCAAGTTTATTCTTGTAGATTTTTTTTTAAGTCTATATATTATGCTAACAAATTCCTTCAAGACTTCCAAGAACAACTTTTTCTACCCCTAATCCCACGCAAAAGAAAAGGTATCAGTCAACTTGGGGTCCATTGACCTGCATGTTTATGTGAGATCATAGAGTTGAAAAATCATCTCAAGCATAGACATGATAAGGCTTGATCTGTATAATTATAAAGCCTAACGACACTCATTCCAGTTAATCATATTTACTTGAGGCTTTGTAGAACCCCTAGACCTTCATTTCCAGCAAGATGAGAAAACTCAATTGCCACAATCAGTTCCTCATAGTTTACCTCTTTAGTTTCTGCTTCATTGTCTCGCATTCTCTGCTCGGTTTCAGATGCCTCTCTGACCAAACCTCTGCTTTGCTGCAACTGAAGCAGGAGTTCGTGATTCAGAAGCCTTACTTTGACGATCCTTCCGGGGCGAAGAACATGGATACCTGGAAAGCCAGCAGTGATTGTTGCGTGTGGGATGGTGTCACATGCAATATGTCAACTGGTCATGTGATAAGCCTAGACCTCAGCAACAGTGGTCTTCATGGGCCTTTCCACTCCAACAGCAGCCTCTTCAGCTTGGATCATCTTCAACGACTCAATCTCGCCTTCAACGACTTCAACTTGTCTCAAATTCCATTGGAGTTTAGCCAGCTTTCAAGGTTAACTCATCTCATTCTCTCTTACTCGGAGTTCAATGGGGATATTCCTTTGGGAATCTCTTTATTGATCAATTTGGTTTCACTTGATCTGTCTGGAAATTATTTATTTTCGAGATTGATAAGCTTTCAAATCCTTGTCCAAAATATGGCAAATTTAAGAGAACTTCACCTAGATGAGGTGAAACTTTATTCACCAGTACCCGAGTACCTAGTAAATTTATCTTCATTGACATCTCTCTCTCTTAGCGGATGCAATTTGGAAGGTGAATTTCCAAAGGATATATTCCAACTCCCTAACGTTCAAGCCATAAATGTGTCACACAACTACGATCTTAGTGTCGATCTTCCACAATTCGAGTTCGGTAATTCCTTAAGGTTGTTGGATTTTTCCTTCACAAAATTTTCAGGGGAAATACCCGATTCCATTGGAAATCTCAAGTCCTTGAATGTTTTAGATCTCAAATACTGTGAACTCTCGGGGACTGTTCCTTCTTGGATAGGAAGCCTTACTCATCTCACACATCTTGACCTGTCAAATAACCAGTTCGAAGGTAACCTTCCAGTTGTATTGGGGAACCTTTCTCAACTCACATATTTAGACCTCTCGTATAATAAGTTCATCGGTGAGTTTCCATCTATGCTAGAAAATCTCTCTCGACTCATATATCTTGGCCTCTCATCTAACAACTTCTACGGTTCCCTTCCGTTTTCCTTGAGTAACAGTCTTGTTAATCTCACAGTCCTTGAGCTTGGTTCCAATCAATTCAGTGGTCAAATTCCATCTTCGATTGGGAATCTTAGTCAACTAATGTATCTGAACCTTTCTCATAACCATGTCCATGACAAGTTCCACATATCACTAGCAAACCTAACCCGACTTTTCTCCTTGGATCTCTCAGAAAATCATTTTCACGGTCCAATTCCATCCCACATACTTGGAAATTTCAATTCCATGTTCAAACTTGACCTGTCGAAAAATTCACTCATTGGAGTTATTCCTTCTTCTTTGTTCACAATGCCTTCTCTCAAGTACCTAGTACTGGATGAGAATCTGTTGACAGGCCCTCTATGTATCAAGAATGTTTCTTCATCTCCATTGGCTCTTCTGTCTCTAAATGGGAACAAATTAAGTGGACAAATCCCAACATCCATATCAAAATTTGCAAACCTGAGAGCTCTTCTGCTTCAGTCTAATAACTTAACTGGTGGCTTCAATTTCAGTGTCTTCCCAGGGCTAAATGTTCTCAACTTGTTCAATAACAGCTTGACCGGAACTCTTCCGAAATGCTTTGCTGGTTCTCTCTCACAATTAAATGTAGGGTACAACAATTTCCATGGGAACATACCTGAAATGTGCACGGATGATTGCAATCTGGCAGTATTAAGTCTCGGTCATAACCAGGTACGAGGGAAGTTTCCACAGTCATTGTCGAAATGCAAAGAATTACGAATCCTGGATGTTCAGGATAACCGGATGGTCGATACATTTCCTTTCTCATTACAGGCATTACCAAAGTTGGCAGTTCTAAGTTTGAAGCAAAACAAATTCTATGGTCCTATATGGGATCCTAGGAAGTTTTGGGGTTTCATGAATATGCGCATTTTCGATATATCCGACAATGAATTTAGTGGAAATCTGCCATCAGAGTACTTTGGGAATTGGAGTGCCATGGATGCTTTCGATTCATATATAAATTATATGAAAGACGAGAACGGTTATTTTCAGTACTCAATGGCCATTTCACTGAAAGGTGCTGAATTGTCGTTTCTCAAGATCTCGACCATCTTTCGGGCCATTGATCTCTCAAACAACAAATTTCAAGGAGAAATTCCAAACACCATTGGAGATCTTAAACATCTCCGGTTCCTCAACTTATCAAGTAACAGCTTTACAAGCATCATCCCATCATCTATTGTGAAATTGACTGCGCTTGAAACATTAGATCTCTCGAGAAACAAGCTCACTGGAAGAATCCCAGAGCAATTAACAGATCTCGTACAACTTGCAGTCCTAAACCTCTCCCACAACCAACTTAGGGGGCCCATACCACAAGGCTACCAGTTCGAAACATTTGACAACGATTCTTACGAGGGAAACATGGGATTATGTGGCCATCCATTGTCAAATGAATGCGAGACCTTTAACTCATTAGCCAGAAAGGACCCGGAATCAGATGACAGTTTTGACTGGAAATCAATACTAAGGGGATACGTTTGTGGAATACTGACTGGACTCATCACCGGAGTCATCGTCGGACACATCATTATCTCAAAGAAACTCAACTGGTACATGGAAACTTCGGCCGACCACATCCGCAGCCTCATTACTAGAAAGCGGCGAAGCTGATTAGATGGGAGGAGAAAGGTACTCTTTTCTAAAATTTGCTGTTTGTACTAATTGTATATATTTGTAGCTATGTTATGATATTAATTGTTAGTATCTCTGGTTTTTGGTTTTCCCCGTCAGTAGCTACATGGATTCATCAAACAAAAGATGTTCGACCCTCTGTACGCTGTTCTTACGGCTAAGGCGGCTTCAGTGGCGAAGAAATTCGCCCGAGAGTTTTTTCATTAACATCTACAAATCTTTCGAATTGTTTCTTTAGTTTGCATTGTAATAGGTTAATATTGGATAAAATATTTCTACCTAGCTCTGTGTTTCTTGCAATGTCATTTATTTCAGTCATTGGTACTAGTAATATGATGGTTATTTTCTACTGTGAACTTTGGGGGACATCTCAGAACAGAAATATATTTGATAAGTTTATGTTATATTTTTCAAAGACTACAGTGCTCATCAAAAAGAAAAAAGAAAAAGAAAAAAAAAAGCAGGGTTTAAATGTTCTACAAAGTTACGTGATTCTTCTATGTAAAGGTCACGGAGCATTAATTTAGAGAATAAAAACATAATTTGAACTAATACTCTTTATTGTCAAAGAAATTGATAGCAAAAACCCAAATTATTCATAATATTAAATAAATCAACAATGACTATACAAAAATTACATTAATACACTTCGATTGTATCGAGCAATTCAGCTTATATTACGACATTACTCCTCGGGTGACTACATTATATATTGGCAGATATGATGTGCCACATATGTGATATTCTTGGTCAATGCGTGCTTGGGTAGTTCATAGATCAGAGACCCTATGCAGAGGGTTTTAAGCGCGAGAGATTTGGAAGTAGGGTTATAATTATAATTAGAAAAATTATGTTAGTTGGTCTATTTTGTTACCCAATCTAATCGATAGCCTAACTTTTTTTAATCTAACATAATGGATGTTTTTCATTTTTTTTTTTTCCATATTTGGTCCATCATGATTAATTAATGGTTGACTTGAAAATTAATGATTTATATTATAATCAATAATTGATTTATCAAATTAATTATATTATGTAGTTAATTACTGATTGATCATTTAAAAAATTTGATTAATTATTTTTTTTAAAAAGAATTTTTTAATTAATTTTTAAAAACTTCGGTTTGTAAAAAAAAAAAAAAAAAAGTCTTTATTAACCTCTAAATTCATTACAATCGTTACAAGCTAATAATGCCATTTGGGCTAGGAACTTGTCCGGGAATAGGCTTGGCACAGCATGTGTTCAGCTTGACTTTGGGCTCGTTGAGCGGCAAAATGTTGGCGAAGAAGATGTAATTGGTAAAGGCTGTGGGAAAAGAAAAGGACCCTCCTTGCATAAAAGTTGTGCCTTTCGGGGCCATGTGAACTCAGCTCTCTCTAAATCCTTTCAAGAGAATGGGAATTTTTAGGGGGGGGGGGGGGGGGGGATAAACAATTAACTAGGTTGGCCGCTTTTTTTTAGTCAATAGTTTAAATAACCAAGCTTTTTATTTTTTTTTTCTTTTTTTTTTTAAGTAAATGTCCTGTGTAACTCTTATTTTTTTTAGATAGATTTTATATTTTCTCCTCAAACTTTGACCATGGTATGAAAATGTCCTGAATTTTAAAATACAACATTTATTCCCTTTGAATTTTGAAATTGTTTCGAATTTGACCTTTATGTATTCACTGAAAGTAAAAGACACGTGTCAGTATCTCAGATGAGAACATTAAAGTAAACAATGTTAAATAACAAATTATCCCTTATATTAAGGATTAATCAAGAAAATAAAACAATTTAAAGGCTAATTTGAAGTTAAGAAATAATATTTATACTAGTAATTTAAAAAAAAAAGTTAAAATATTTTCCCCTCTCTCCCTCTATTTCTCTCTCTCTCTCTTCTTTGTAAATTGCAGGAATCTTGCTGCGAGGTTGAGGATGTGTATGCTAGGCTGGAACAAATTGAGTTTTGAGTTATGGGTTTGTAATTTATAATTTTCTTTTTGAATTTTTGGAGATGCAAATTCTTGGTCAAATTTTCAGAGAAAGACTAAAGCCTTCCTTGCCCATATTAATTGAATCTTCCCTGGCATTCAATTGTAGAAAATGGGGTTGGAAAAACCAGTCAAAATTGGTGGGAGATGACGTGGGCCTGTTTTAATGGGCGGGGCGGGTGCATGGCGACGGATTTGGGCAGGTTAGCGGTTTTTATGCACATCCCTAAATTAAAAGTCCCTGCCTTTCATCTTTTGAGTCCCCCCGACTCTCCCTCGCAAACTTAGCATTTTAACATTTAAAAAAAGAAAAAAAAAAGTAGCATTAAGTTTAACCACCATTAGGGGGGAAATAAAAGTGAAAAAAAATCCCAGCCGCATCAACGTTCCCATCGGCCGTAGCCCACTCGGACACTGCTGCTCACCCAGCCCACCATCGTGGCTGAGGGTGTTTGGTATAGGTAAAAAAATCACAGTAAAAAGAGATTTGTATATGTATATATATATGCCTTGCATTTTACTGGTTGGAGCAAGTTACCCCTTTCTATCGTTTATTTAACAAATTCTTACACACTTTGATACACACGACAATGATTGCAAAATATAGAATAATTAGTACCTTGAAGTATATAGTTTGATTCATGATCACCTGAGTATGAAGCCACCAAAAGTTCTTGCAAGCCAGTAGGGTCTCCTTGAAATAACCACATATCCAGTGATAACCCCGATCAGGACTCCACACCCGTATCCCATTGCTACTGGTCTCCAACTAAAACCAAAATTGTCCGACTCTGATCCGTGGCCACGGTTAGAAGTTGGTGTTGCATCGTCTCCACATTTCTTCGACAGTGGAGGGCCGCATAGTCCCAAATTTCCGTCGAAAGATGAATTTAAGAATGTACTAAATTGTCTCTCTTGTGGTATTGGACCAGTGAGTTGGTTTTGTGAGAGATTTAGATATTGAAGAAATGTGAGCTCCGTCAGTTGCTGTGGAATTCTTCCTGAGAGCTTGTTCTTTGAGAGATCCAATGATTCAAGTGCAGTTAACTCCCCCAAAGATGACGGAATGAGGCCTCTGAAGTTGTTGCTTGACAAATTGAGCACAACTAAAGAGTGAAGATTTCCTATAGTGCTTGGAATTTCTCCATGAAATTGATTCTCGGAAAGATCTATGCTCACCAAAATGGTCAAAATCTTGGGATATTCCAGTTCGTTGCCCTTATTCGTCAATGTCACCGGCTTGTAATAAAGGATTTCACCATCAGGTCCCATAGGATAACCGCCCACATATCTATGCTTTGGATCCTCAAGAACCTTTGTCATGGAAGTCCAATTCTTAAAGTACTCCGACGGTAAAATTCCACTGAAATGGTTAAAAGAGAGGTCGATAATTTGCAGTTCTACAAATCCTGGAAGTTTCTCTGGAGACCATATAGGACCCTCGAATTTATTTAGTCGCAGAATGAGGACCTTCAACTTTGGCAAGTTTTGCAGCCAAAAAGGAAACGTGTCACTTATCTGATTGTAACCGAGATTCAAAACTTCCAACTCTTGACAGTTGATCAAAGATTCTGGAACCTTCCCTTGTAAATGGTTGTGACTAAGATCCAATACCTTCAATATTTGACTTCCATATTCTGTAAACATATCATTGGATAAGTTTCCATGGAAGTTGTTCTCCTGCAAATTCAGCACCACGAGATCATCGCTGAAGTTACCCAAACATGGCGGAATGGTGCCGTTCAAGTGGTTCTTGGAGAGATCAAGAACTCTAAGTTTAATTCTGCAGAGGATGGGATCAACTGCTCCAGTCAAGTTGTTACTATGCAGGTCCAAGATTTCCAATCCCTCCCATGGAATGATTGATCGGGCTTCTTCCCAGCCACTAAGATAGTTATTGGAAAGATACAACAGATACATAGTTGTCTGCCCCATTGTCCAGAACCAATTAGGAATCTTGCCTTCAATTTTGTTGTCAGAAAGATCCAAGATTTCTAGTTCATCCTGGAATTTTAGGAAATTTGGAAATTGCCTTATACATGAGGAAGACAAAAGCAAAGAGTGGAACTTGGGGAAAGTGGAATTCACATCTTCATTGGGCACTGATATGTTGTTATACGAGAGATCGAGAGAATTGAGGTTACCCATATCTGAGAAGATGCTTAAACCAATGTTTAAGTTGTTAGAACGGAGATCAAGCAATTGCAATAAACTTGAAGAGATGTTGCGGTTATCCAGACTAGTAAGCTGGTTGTTGTCAAGAAATAGTTGTTTCAAAGAAGGTATTCTGAATAAAGAGGACGGGATGGTTCCTGCTATTGAATTATTTGACAAGGAAAGAAGAGCAAGAGAAGAAAAACTTTCCAATGCACTGGAAGGATCAGAGAGCTCTGTCAATTGGTTATTTGAAAGATACAAAGAGTCAAGTTGAGTTAGATTCACCAATGATATTGGGAATTTTCCTGTGAAAGCATTGTCAGAAAGTCGCAAGATAATTAGTTTCCTAAGGTTTCCAAGCATCATTGGGATTTGACCTGTAAAATTGTTCTTTGAAAGATCCAAGAGTTCTAGATCTATGAGGTTTCCAAGCGATGATGGAATTTCCCTAGTGAAGCTATTTTCAAAAAGCAACAATTGTTTCAACAAAGTGAGATTTCCAAGTGAAGGCGGAATTTGACCCCTAAAACTATTACTTGAAAGATCCAATCTTTCTAGTTTGGTGAGGTTTCCAAGTGAGGATGGAATTTCACTGTTGAAGCTATTTTGTGGAAGGATCAACTGTTTAGCAACGTGAGACGCCCAAGTGATGGCGGGATTTGACCGCTAAAATTATTCCCTGAAAGATCCAACTCTTCCAGTCTTGTTAGGTTTCCAAGTGAAGAGGGAATTTGACCAATGAAATTACCATACCGAAGTTGTAATTTTCGCAGCTTGACCAGGTTTGTGAGAAGAGACAAATTAATATGAGTATTGAAACTATTCAATGAAAGATCAAATTCTTCTAGTTTTGTGAGTTTTGAAATTGAATGGGGAATATCACCTTTGAATTCATTTTCAGAAAGGTAAAGAACTCTGAGCTTCTCTAGGTTTCCCAACGTAGATGGAAGTGGACCATCCAAGAGATTACCCGAGAGATCAAGACAATCGAGTTGGGAAAGGTTTCCAATGGAAGAAGGAATAGGCCCTGAAAAGTTACAACTTCTAAGATTCAAGACAGTTAAGGACTTGAGAGAGCCAATTGAATCAGGCAATTTTCCAGAAAGATCAAAATTGAGGGAAAGATCCAACAACTTCAGGAGACCGCCAGATTGAAATTCTGGTAAAAACCCACCAGAAAGGGAATTCCGTGACATATTAATCGACTGAATCTTTGGCAAGTTGAAGATGTAGTTTGGGAATTCACCCTGCAAATCACATCCAGCAAGAGACAGAGATGTCAAGGAAGATAAGTTTACCAGGGATTCAGGCATTAACGAAGAAAGGCTTCCGACATGGTCTAGATGAAGCACTCTCAGGTTGGTCATGTTCTGGACAAGCCTCGTCAGGTCGACTTCAAGGGAAGGAAAATCATCAAAGATGTTTTCATAAGAGGAGAGATCAAGCAAAACCAATTCCGTCAGCTGAGAAATTTCAGTCGGAACCTGCCCGGAGAACGCAGAGTAAGAGAGGTTGAGGTGTGACAACCTGAGAGCATTCCGAACCTCGATGGAACAGTGGAGAAACTGAAGTTGTTGAAGGCTAAGTTGAGACTTTGAAGATGAACCAAGTCGAAAAGGCTGCTGTTAGGACTGAGAGGTCCATGGATGCCGCCACTACTGAGATCAAGGCCGACAACTTGGCCGTTCATGCCGTCGCAGGTGACTCCATCCCAAGAGCAACAGTCTCTGGTATGGTTCCAATCCTCGAATTTCTTCGAATGAGAAAAGGCGAATTCCTGCTTTAGTTGGAGCAGAGCAGAGCTTTGGTGAGGGAGGCATGAAGAAGATGATGTAATGGAAGTGGTGGAGGAGTTGAGAGAAAGTGAAAGAAAGAAACAACAGAAAATGACAGCAAGCAGGAGAGTCTCACGTTTCGCTCTCTTCATCTCAACAGAGATGTTGAAGGACTAAAACTGAATAACAAGAGAAATGGATGAAGATGAATATAGTGCAGAAGCAAGTGTGTTGGTGTAGGATTTGAAGATTAGAAGGGCTTTATTTATAGTTATAGACATGCATACGTAAGAAAAGATGGTTTTTTTTTTTTTTTTTTTTTAACGGGGAGTGAGATTAATGACGTACTATATTGAAATTTATAACTTTTTTTAATGGATGAAACTGAGGTTACTTTCTGAGCAAATCTCACATCAATATAGCTAGTTTTTCTGACAACGATCATTTTTTTCGCATTGTCTATAGGTACTTAGGCTGTGTTTAGATGAATAATTTGAGTAGTTAAATAAAATGTCCGCTTGATGACCAACTACGGTAAAACTATTTGAATATTTGAATTACAATTCAACTTAAATCTAAATTTAAATCTAAATTTTTATTTTTTAAAAAGTCGTATATATCACATTCATTTTTTATCTTAATATTTTTTAAACATTGTCTTTCAAAAAACTATTCAAGCATATATGTAACCTATGTTTGGCTCAACCATTGAAGTTACACAATTTCAATTCGTTTTTGTCTTTTTTTTTTTTTTCTTCTTAAAAGTCAACTCAGTTTCATTATTCACAACTTTAATTGTAACTTAAAAACTCAAATTTTAAAAGTTCATAACTTCGCATATACAAGTTCAAAGGAGATTTTTTTTATTACATAAAATTTCAAGACGAACAAAATAAAATTCATATTGATAACTTTTTTAACACATTTAAAGTTTTTATACTTTTAACTTCAATAAATTAAACGCATAATTTTAAAAGTCAACTCAACTTCAATAATTCAAACTTAAATTTTTCGACTCAAACGGACTAACCAACGCATGCTTAATTTGAATACACAATTCAAATTTTATATTTAAATACAGACACATTCAATTTAAATGAATATTCAAAACAATTTATGATCAAAATGGAAAAAGGGCACTTTGTTAATTACAGTCACGGTGAAAATAGCTTGGTCGGCATTATTTGTTTTCCGAATTTTGTAGCCTACCGCATAAGTATTCCAAAACTGTCCCTTTACAAATTTTTAATGCAATTTGGACAATTAAAACAAAGCAGTCAAAAATTTTTTTTGATAAGTTCCTTTTTTTTTTTTTTTTTTTTTTTCCTTTTGTTTTATTTTCCTTTTTTTTTAATGAATTGTTTCCTTGAAGTTTACTTTTGATTGATGCAACTTATTGCATATGGGTTTTTGTTGATAAAATTACGTCCCATCACCGGCGTTTATCTTGGACGTTTATTTTTATTGTATATTCTGCATTCGTGGGTTTCACACCGGCAAATCAATCAACTAATATAAAATTTTGCAGACGAATAATAAGAAAATAAAATAAAATAACACAAAAATCTTGCACTTGTCAAAACACGCTTTCTCTCTAATTCTTTGAAAGTTCCGTTGTGACAAATGAAACACGTAAAGGTGACTCCCACTTACAAGTCATCTTTTTAATTAATAATTGATCCTAACCATTACCAACCTCATGTTTTCCCACTGCAAAAGAAAATAAAAGCAACTAATTAGCTAATATATATTTTTCTCACGGAATGGGATGGTCAAGTATAGACACGTATTATATATCTTTTATTGACATGACTTTTTAGCTGTTGTACTTGCTGAATTCGTCGCGTTTGACACCTTGCTATGAAAATTAATGTTTCCACAATTTTTAGTTCAGATTTGTATCATAAATTTAAACTCGTAATTTAAATAATGAATATAAGTTTTTGTTAGAGAAAATATATATACATATAATGAGTGCATAACAGGATACCGAAACTTACTCCTGTTGTTTCACATATTCATTTCTCAAAATGGAGAAAAACTAACCAAAAAAAAAAAAAGTATTTTTCCCAAATTTTTCATCATTTTTCTCATTATAGAAAAAGAAAGTTATTTTATTTTTAAATTTACTTTGTACAATACTTTTTTGAATCCTTTTAAAATCTTCAACCAATGTGTTATTCCAAATATTATTTATTCTCATTCAAAACAACCTTTTTTTTCCAGAATTTTTTACATATCCAAACCACATCTCATTCTCAAAATGAAATTATCTTTCTCATTTCAAAAAAAATTATTTCATTTTCAAAAATAAATATGCGATCTAAACAGGGTGAAGTTTATCCACCATTATATATTGAAGTTAATTTCTACTTCTTAAAAATGTAGGGTTATTAATTAAATTGCACATTAAAAAAAAAGAATAAAAAAGTAAAATCGCAAGAAGTTCAAGGGATATAATTCGAGGATTATTACTTGGTTCAAGAACTCTGTTGCATATTTGATCGATGTAGTGTTCGTTGTGAAAGAATTAGTAGAGTTGAGGACGTTTTCAACGTGTATTGCCTGTAGAAAAGAATAACGACGGGTGCAGTTTTTCACAACGCAGGCCTGTTGTCGTTGCACTTGCATTCACCCTTTTTTATTGATCCAAATTGGTTATTTGCATTCTCTCAAGTCTTGATTGGCCCATATGTGCCTCACATCTCTCCTCCTTTGATTGGCCCGTCTTGGGATTGCATTCTCATTTTTCACATTTGCATCTTCCTCACCATTGATTAGTCGATGTTGGCATTTGTATTAGTCTAGGCCCACATGTGAAAACTTTAGAAATTAGTAAATTCGCGATTTTTTTTTTTTTTACCTTTAACTAATAAAAACCATCTTTAACAAAAATTATTCAAAACACATTTAGTTTAAATACATAATTCAAATCCAAACATTCAAAATGCAATTTGTAATCTAAATCAGTCATCAGCCTCATTGCATTTTATAGTATGAAATTAAAAAAAAAAAAAAAAAAAAAAAAACTAGCTCTTTAAATGTTTTGTTCTCAGGGAAAAAAACAATATTCTTTGGAATTTCTTACTTGACTTCCATGGTTACCGCAAATGTTACCGCTAGTCTAAGTTTTTCCTTTTGTCACTACTAAACTATTAAAAATGTTATTAAAATAGTTATTTATGTTAATTTTTAGATAGAATCAATAAACATTATTACAGTAGTAATTTCAATTAATTTTTGGACGAAAATACGTTAGTTAACATCACTTTTAAAGAACATGGAATGCCCCTAATTATTAAAAACATTGTTATAATAGTCCCTTCTGTAAAGTTTTGGAAGAAATCGTTAGTTATTTTGTCAAGATGATAACTAAATGATTCCATTCAAAAATCCAATATCTGTAAATTCACATACTTCTAATTATATTTTGTGTCATATTTAAATATTTCTTACGTGACTCCATGGTTCACAAGTCTTAGGCTCCGTTTAATGAAATAGTTTGAGTTGAAATTTTTACGTCTGAGTTGATTGACTTTTTAAAAACAGTTATAATTTTGCTGATTTTCAGAAAAAAAAAAAAAAAAATTGAGATGAAAAATTTGAGTTTAAGTTATATTACCAAACAAGTGTTTAAAGTTTATTCTTGTAGATCTTTGTTTCAAGTCCATAAATTATAATAACAAATTTCTTTCAGGACTTACAAGAACTACTTTTTCTTACCTAATCCCATGCAGAAGAAAAACTGGTATTGAAAGCTTGGTGAGATGCTATATTCATTGTGCATTTGGTGTATCTGTTTGAAATAAATTTTTATTTTGGAATTGATTGATTTTTTAAAAATTAATTATAATTTTTATTAACATTTAAAAAAAATACATAAATTAAATGAAAAACATGCTCAGATTATTATTAGTCAATGCATGTTGACGTTAGATGATAAAGCACATAGACATGCTAAAACTTTATCTATATAAAGCCTGAAGAGACTCGCTCTACTAAATCATTCTTGAGACTTGTAGACCATTAGACCTCCATTTCTAGCAAGATGAGAAAACTCAATTTCTACAATCTGTTCCTCATAGTTTACCTCTTTAGTTCTGCTTCATTGTCTCGCATTCTCTGCTCGCTTTCAGATGCCTCTCTGACCAAAGCTCTGCTTTGCTGCAACTGAATTAAGAAGCCTTACTTTGACGATCCTTCCGAGGCGAAGAACATGGATACCTGGAAAGCCAGCTGTGACTGTTGCGTGTGGGATGGTGTCACATGCAATATGTCAACTGGTCATGTGATAAGCGTAGACCTCAGCAACAGTGGTCTTCATGGTCCTTTCCACTCCAACAGCAGCCTCTTCAGCTTGGATCATCTTCAACGTCTCTATCTCGCCTTCAACGACTTCAACTTCTCCCAAATTCCGACTGAGTTTGGCAAGCTTTCAAGTTTAACTCATCTCAATCTCTCTTACGCCAAGTTCTCTAGGGATATTCCTTCAGAAGTCTCATTGTTGATCAATTTGGTTTCACTTGATCTTTCTGGCAATTATTTATTTTCCAGATCGATAACCATGCAAATCCTTGTCCAAAATATGACAAATTTAAGAGAATTCACCTAGATGAGGTCAATTTAATTCAGCATTACCTGAATCCCTAGTAAATTTAACTTTGTTGACGTCTCTCTCTTAGTGGATGCTATTTGAAAGTTGAATTTCCAAAGAAATCTTTCGATTGCCTAATCTTCATGCCATCAATGTGTCACAAAACAGTGATCTTATTGTTTGTCTTCCAAAATTCGAGCTCGGTAGTTCCTTAAGGCTGTTGGATCTTTCCTTCACAAAGTTTTCAGGGGAAATACCCAATTCCATATGAAAGCTTAAGTCCTTGAATGTTTTAGATCTCAAATACTGTGAACTCTCGGGGACTGTTCCTTCTTGGATAGGAAACCTTACTCATCTCACACATCTTGACCTGTCAAATAACCAGTTCGAAGGTAACCTTCCAGTTGTATTGGGGAACCTTTCTCAACTCACATATTTAGACCTCTCGTATAATAAGTTCAGCGGTGAGTTTCCATCTATGGTACGAAATCTCTTCCAACTCGTATATCTTGGCCTCTCATCTAACAACTTCAACGGTTCCCTTCCGTTTTCCTTGAGTAACAGTCTTGTTAATCTTACTGTCCTTGAGCTTGGTTCCAATCAATTCGTGGTCAAATTCCATCTTCGATTGGGAATCTAGTCAACTAATGTATCTGAACCTTTCGTATAACCATTTTCACGACAAGTTCCCCATATCACTAGCAAACCTAACCCGACTTCTCTCCTTGGATCTCTCAAAAATCAACTTGAAGGTCCAATTCCATCCCACACATTTGGAAATTTCAACTCCATGTTCAAACTTGACCTGTCAAAGAATTCACTCATTGGAGTTATTCCTTCTTCTTTGTTCACGATGCCTTCTCTCAAGTACCTAGTATTGGATGACAATCTGTTGACAGGCCCTCTCCGGCTCCAGAATGTTTCGTCATCTCCATTGATTCTTCTGTCTCTGAATGGGAACATGTTACGTGGACAAATTCCAAGTTCTATCGCCAAATTTCCAAACCTGAGATCTCTTCTGCTTAAGTCCAGTAATTTAAGTGGCTACTTCGATTTCAGTATCTTCCCAGGGCTAAGATTATCGACTTGTCCAATAACAGCTTGACAGGAAGTCTTCCAAAATGTTTCTCTAGCTCTCTGTCACAATTCAATCTACAGGAGAGCAACTTTTACGGAAACATTCCTGAATTGTGTTCTGATGAATGCAATCTGCGGGTATTAAGCCTCGGTTATAACCATTTACAAGGGAAATTTCCAGACTCATTGACCAAATGCGGTGAATTAAGAATCCTAGATATTCAACATAACCAGATTGTCAATAAATTTCCTTTTTGGTTACAGGCGTTGCCGAAGTTGGTGGTTCTAAGTTTGAGCCATAACAACTTCCATGGTCCCATATGGGATCCTAGTGAATACCGGGGTTTCGTGAATTTACGTGCTGTGATCTCTCCTCCAATGAATTTACTGGAAGTCTCCCATCAGACTACTAAAAAATTGGAGTGCACTGAATGTAGACAATGCACGTGCGCCGGAACTTTATATGAAAGACGAGAATGGTTATTATCGATCTTCGATCACTTTGGCATGGAAGGGTAACGAAGCAACTCTTGAGCATATCTACACCATCTTTGAAGTAATTGATCTATCAAACAACCAATTTCAAGGAGAAATTCCAGACAGCATAAGAGATCTTGAAGATCTATTGGCACTCAACTTATCAAGTAACAGCTTCACAAGCATCATCCCATTATCTATTGGGAAATTGACCGACCTTGAATCATTAGATCTCTCCAGAAACAAGCTCACTGGAAGAATCCCGGAGCAATTAATAGATGATCTCTACTTTCTTGCCGTTTTAGACCTCTCCCAAAACCAACTTATGGGGCCCATACCACAAGGCTACCATTCGAAGCATTTGATAGTGATTCTTACGAGGGAAACATGGGATTATGTGGCCATCCATTGTCAAACAATGTGAGAACTCTGAAGAACCAACTTCTCACAGCAAAGTGGAACCGGAATCAGAGAACAGTTTTGGCTGGAAATCAATTTTATGGGGTTATGGGTATGAACTAGTGACTGGACTCGTCGCTGGACTCATCGCCAGACACATCATTATCTCAAAGAAACTCAACTGGTTCGTGGAAACTTCAGCTGAGTACATCCGCGGCCACATAATTAGAAATCGGCGAATCTGATTAGATGGACCAAAGGTACTCTTTTCTAAAATTTGCGGTTAGTTATATCGTCTGTTTTTGTAGCTATGTTATGTAATAATTGTTGGTATCTCTGGTTTTCTGTTTCCCCTGTCAGTAGCTACACAACAACAGGTCCACAAAATTCATCAAACGAAAAGATGTTCGACTCTCTTTACTCTGTTCTTACGTCAAAGGCGGCTTCAGCGGCAAGGAAATTCTCCCAATAGTTTCTTTTATTAACATCCGAAAGTCTTGGAGCTGTTTCTTTAATTTGCACTGTAATAGGTTAACATTGTAAAATATTTTCTACCTAGCTATGTGTTTATTGCAATGTCAAACATTTTCAGGCATTTGCACTAATAATATGGTTGTTATTTTCTACTGTGAACTTTGGGGGACATCTCTGAAAAGAAATGTATTGATAAGTTTACATTAGATTTTTCAAAAGACTACAGTGCTCATGAAAAAAAAAAAAAAGCAGGGTATGAATGTTCTACAAAATTACATGATTGCTCCATGTGAAGCCACTATAGGACTAGTTTAAAAAATTAAAATTGATTTGAACTAAAAGTCTTTATCGTCGAAGAAAGTAATAGCAAAATCCTAAATTATTCTTAAAACTAAAAAAAACAACAATTACTCTAAAAAAGAAAAATAAAAGAAAAAGAAAAAATTATTATGCCGAAAAAAATTAATGTGCCTAACAACAAGGAAAGCTGAAAGAAAATAAAATGAACGAATAACAGTGATATATTTTCTGATGTGGTGTATCCTGGCCAGAGAGACACGCCGGAGTGGACAACAGATGGTGAAGTACTTGAAGCCTTTGATAAGTTTGGAAAGAAGCTGAGGGAAATTGAGGTAAACATTACGAGGCGGAACCAAGATGAGAAGTTAAAGAACAGAGTTGGGCCAGTTAAGATGCCCTACACTTTGCTGTATCCTTCTAGTGAAGGAGGGCTCACTGGCAAGGGAATTCCGAACAGCGTCTCGATCTAGAAGCTCTCTGGAGTCAGACTCTGTTAAACTATTTTTGTTGCTGTGAAGTCTCTTAAATTCTTTGAACCGACTTTTTACTATCCATCTGTAGTGAAATATATGTATGAGAGGTAGAGAAGTTGTACTTGTTTTTTGTCAAAGTTCCAAGTTACATCAAGAGTGTTTGTTTTGAATGAAAAATGAGTGTTACGTTATATTTTAACAGATAATATATATATAAAAAATATTCGAATATATTACTCTAGTCCATGGTGCACAAGTCTTCCAAGTCTATTCTTGCAGGTCTTTGTTTAAGACCAATATATCAACAAATTCCTTTCAAGACTAACTAGAGTTTTATTGTTTTATTGCTTTTTGTTTCCTAATAACGCGCAACCAAAAAACTACAAGACATATTTAAAACTCCATGAGATGCTCCTGAGCTTCCATTTGGCATTTACTTCGGTTACTACTCGTCAACGTGGTTCCGTTGACAGGCAAATATATTTGTTCAAATGATGAGAAAAATCAATATTTTCCGCAATCAGTTGCTCATAGTTTACCTCTTTTCATTCTGCTTCGTTCATGATTCAGAAGCCTTACTTTGACGATGCTACCGAGGCGACGAACATGGATACCTGGAAAGCCAGTAGTGACTGTCGCGTGTGGGATGGTGTCACTTGCAATATGTCAACTGGTCATGTGATGAACAGCGGGCTTCAGGGTCCTTTCCACTCGAACAGCATCCTCTTCGGCTTGGATCATCTTCAACGACTCAATCTCGCTCTCAACTACGTCAACTTCTGTCAAATTCCCTCGGAGTTTGGCAAGTTTTCACGGTCACCTCATCTCAATCTCTCTTTCTCCGAGTTCTCTAGGGATCTTCCTTTAGAAATCTCATTATTGATCAATTTGGTTTCACTTGATCTTTCCGGAAATGATTTATTTTCCAGATCGATAAGCTTTCAAATCCTTGTCCAGAATGTGAGAAATTTAAGAGAGCTTCACGACGATGGAGTCAAATTTTATTCATCAGTACCCGAGTATCTAGTAAATTTATCTTCCTTAGCACCTCTCTCTCTTAGTGGATGCTATTTGAAAGGCGAATTTCCAAAAGATATCTTTCAATTTCCTAATCTTCATGCCATCAATATGTCACACAACTTTGATCAGTATACCGATGAGAAAATCAGTGGTAGCGGTAGTATTTGGTGCATATCAGGGTTTACGACCGGTATCCCAATGGGTACCGATTGGTAACCAGTAGGTGACCGTCGAAAATCGGTATCACAGTAAATACTATGCTTACCTGTCAGTATCATAGTGGTTAACAAAACTAACCGGTCTGTGGTCGGTCGGTATCACAATAGTCACCAACTGTTGACCATTAGTAGGCCGACATCACTGCAGTTACCGTCTAGTAACTTAAGGGTATATTTGGAATTAAATAAAATTAATGTAGTATAATGACATGATATGATATTTTTTGGATTTTTTTTTTTCTTTTTAATGTGGAATAACTCAATCCAATACATGAGATCCCATTATTACTTGGAATAATACCAAACGTGCAAGGTAAACTTGTACGTGAAGTTTTATTCAAGACACAGGGCCTATAACTCTAAATTCAAAGAGAAACGAAATTGTAAACCCACGAACTCTAACCCAGAGACCTCTAACCCAACCCCTTCCCTCCTACCCATTCAGTTAGTCCTAAGGGGATATCAAAATCCTTATTATTTTTTAGCTAGTGTGATAATTAGAATCAATTATATCCCACACACTTTTTTTATATTTTTATTTTTATTTTAGGGATAGTGAATTCGAACTATGTATCTTTTATAGAGTCAAAGTGTGGAAATTACCATTAAATTATACCGGCTATACAACATTTTTTTTTTTTCATTCTTACCTTAGAGATGAATATAAAAGCTAGGTTATCTTTTTCTCTGTGCAAAGCTTGAATGTTTTATATTCAGCATTAATGATCAGAAACCCCACAAACACGATGTGGTCCAAGTAAACGTCAATGGTGGAGTACTTTTTGTAAAGGAGGACCTTTATAAAGAAACAAGAGCAAAACTATTGCTCATCACATCTTAATTAGTTTTAGTACTTTATAACGACGTGTGTGTCATAGGTCTTCCCGAGTCTAATTTCCATGTTCTGTTTGCCATTTGTATACGTTCGTCAACCAACCACAAATTACTGAAAGACCCCCCATCAATCACACTCATGCTGTGCATCTTAATAATCAGTACTTATGGTCCGTTTAAATGAGCTATTATGATAACTTATTAAACTCAAATATAGTACGCATTTGGTAGGACAACTACTGGAGTAAAACAATTGAATGTAATTCACTATCTCAGAATAATTTAATTGTTGTTACCTTAAAAAAAATAAAAAAAAATATCCAAATATGCATTTCATTGGACATGCAATTCAGACTCTACATTTAAATGTAAATATTTAGTTTTGAATGAATATTTAAATACAATCTATTATCCGAAGGGACCAATTAGACTAAGTTGCATTGATATAGAATTAAATAAAAAAATAGTTAATATATTAATAAATTAAAAAACTAATTGTTTGAATGGCCTATTCTCAGGGAAAAAAGCAATCTTGGAAATTTCTTGCTTAATTGACTCCATGCTGCACAAAGTCTTTCCAAGTTTATTCTTGTAGATTTTCGTTTTAAGTCCATATATTGTACTAACAAATTCCTTCAAGACTTGCAAGAACAACATTTTCTATCCGTAATCCGACGCAAAAGAAAAGGTATCAGTCAACTTGGGGTCCATTGACCAGCATGTTTATGTGAGATCAGAGAGTTGAAAAATCATCTCAAACATAGACATGATAAGGCTTCATCTGTATAGTTATAAAGCCTAACGACACTCATCCCAGTTAATCATATTTACTTGAGGCTTTGTAGAACCCCTAGACCTTCATTTCCAGCAAGATGAGAAAACTCAATTTCCACAATCAGTTCCTCATGATTTACCTCTTGTCTTTCTGCTTCATTTTTTCGCATTCTCTGCTCGCTTTCAGATGCAACTCTGACCAAAGCTCTGCTTTGCTGCAACTGAAGCAGGAGTTCGTGATTCAGAAGCCTTACTTTGACGATCCTTCTGGGGTGAAGAACATGGATACCTGGAAAGCCAGCAGTGATTGTTGTGCGTGGGATGGTGTTACATGCAATATGTCAACTGGTCATGTGATAAGCCTAGACCTCAGCAACAGTGGTCTTCATGGGCCTTTCCACTCCAACAGCAGCCTCTTCAGCTTGGATCATCTTCAACGACTCAATCTCGCCTTCAACGACTTCAACTTGTCTCAAATTCCATCGGAGTTTAGCCAGCTTTCAAGGTTAACTCATCTCATTCTCTCTTACTCGGAGTTCAATGGGGATATTCCTTTGGGAATCTCTTTATTGATCAATTTGGTTTCACTTGATCTTTCTGGAAATTATTTATTTTTGAGATTGATAAGCTTTCAAATCCTTGTCCAAAATATGGCAAATTTAAGAGAACTTCACCTAGATGAGGTGAAACTTTATTCACCAGTACCCGAGTACCTAGTAAATTTATCTTCATTGACATCTCTCTCTCTTAGTGGATGCAATTTGGAAGGTGAATTTCCAAAGGATATATTCCAACTCCCTAACATTCAAGCCATAAATGTGTCACACAACCACGATCTTAGTGTCGACCTTCCACAATTCAAGTTCGGTAATTCCTTAAGGTTGTTGGATTTTTCCTTCACAAATTTTTCGGAGGAAATACCAGATTCCATTGGAAATCTCAAGTTCTTGAATGTTTTAGATCTCAAATACTGTGAACTCTCAGGAACTGTTCCTTCTTGGATAGGAAACCTTACTCATCTCACACATCTTGACCTGTCAAATAACCAGTTCGAAGGTAACCTTCCAGTTGTATTGGGGAACCTTTCTCAACTCACATATTTAGACCTCTCGTATAATAAGTTCAGCGGTGAGTTTCCATCTATGCTAGAAAATCTCTCTCGACTCATATATCTTGGCCTCTCATCTAACAACTTCAACGGTTCCCTTCCGTTTTCACCGGGTAACAACCTTGTTAATCTCACTGTCCTTGAGCTTGGTTCCAATCAATTCAGTGGTCAAATTCCATCTTCGATTGGGAATCTTAGTCAACTAATGTATCTGAAACTTTCTCATAACCATTTCCATGGCAAGTTCCCCATATCACTAGCAAACCTAACCCGACTTCTCTCCTTGGATCTCTCAAACAATCACTTTGAAGGTCCAATTCCATCCCACATATTTGGAAATTTCAATTCTATAGTTGAACTTGACCTGTCGAAGAATTCATTCATTGGAGCTGTTCCTTCCTCTTTGTTCACAATGCCTTCTCTCGCGTACCTAGTACTGGATGACAATCAGTTTACAGGCCCCCTCAGCATCAAGAACATTTCTTCATCTCCACTGACTCTTCTGTCTCTAAATGGAAACAAGTTAAGTGGACAAATTCCGAGATCTATATCAACTTTCGCAAACCTGAGAGCTCTCCGGTTTCGGTTCAATAATTTAACTGGCAACTTCGACTTCAGTATCTTCCCACAGTTAAGTTTTCTCGACTTGTCTTATAACAGCTTAACCGGAACTCTTCCAAAATGTTTCCCTAGCTCTCTCTCTCAGTTAAATATACGGGCCAACAATTTTCATGGGAACATACCTGAAACTTGTACAGATGAGTGCAATTTGGAGGGAATGATGCTTGGCCGAAACCGATTACAAGGGAAGCTTCCACAATCATTGACCAAATGCAGAGAATTAAGAACTCTAGATCTTTCAAAAAACCAATTAGAGGATGCCTTTCCTTATTTTTTGCAGGCTTTGCCAAAGTTGGCCGTACTTGTACTGAGTTCTAACAAATTTCATGGTCCTGTGTGGGAACCTGGTAAATATTGGGGCTTTGTAGATTTGCGTGTTTGTGACATCTCCTCTAATTATTTTGCTGGATATCTACCATCAGACTACTTTAGAAATTGGAGTGCCATTTCTGGTCCTACGTTTGTTCAAGAGGTGGGTAATTGGAACACTGCGGCTGGCTTCTATTCGTACTCGGGGAGTGACTTTGATGGTCATGTAAATCTGAATTACCTCCTGCTTGTCATCAAGACCATTGATCTATCAAACAACGGATTTTATGGAGAAGTTCCAGATAGCATCGGTGATATTTCATCTCTACGAGCGCTCAATTTATCAGGTAACAGCTTCACAAGCCTCATACCGTTATCTCTTGCGAATTTGGCTGATCTTGAAGTATTAGATCTCTCCGGAAACAAGCTCACTGGAAGAATCCCAGAGCAATTAACAGATCTCGAACAACTTGAAGTCCTAAACCTCTCCCACAACCAACTTACAGGGCCAATACCACGCGGTAGACAGTTCGAAACATTTACCAACGATTCTTACGAGGGAAACATGGGATTATGTGGCTTTCCATTGTCAAATGAATGCGAGACCTTTGACTCTTCAGCTAGAAAGGAACCGGAACCAGATGACAGTTTTGACTCGAAATCAATACTAACGGGATACGTTTGTGGATTACTAACTGGACTCGTCACCGGAGTCATCGTCGGACACATCATTATCTCAAAGAAACTCAACTGGTACATGGAAACTTCAGCCGACCACATCCGCAGCCTCATTATTAGAAAGCGGCGAAGCTGATTAGAGGGGTGAAAGGTACTCTTTTCTAAAATTTGCTGTTTGTACTAATTGTATATATTTGTAGCTAAGTTATGATATAATTGTTAGTATATCTGGTTTTTGGTTTTCCCCCTCAGTAGCTACATGGATTCATCAAACAAAAAGATGTTCGACACCCTCTGTACTCTGTTCTTACGGCTAAGCTGGCTTCAGTGGCGGAGAAATTCTCCCAAGAGTTTCTTCATTAACATCTGCAAATCTTTCGAACTGTTTCTTTACTTTGCATTGTAATAGGTTATTATTAGTAAAATATTTCTACCTAGCTTTGTGTTTCTTGCAATGTCATTTATTTCAGTAATTGGAACTAGTAATATGATGGTTATTTTCTACTGTGAACTTTGAGGGACAACTCAGAACAGAAATATATTTGATAAGTTTATATTATATTTTTCAAAGACTACAGTGCTCATTAAAAAAAAAAGAAAAAAAAAAAAAACAGGGTTTAAATGTTCTACAAAGTGACATGATTATTCCATGTATATGTAACAGAGCATTAACTTAGAGACTAAAAACATAATTTGAACTAAAACTCTTTATTGTCGAAAGAAATTGACAGCAAAAACCCAAATTATTCATAATACTAAATAAAACAACAATGACTACACAAAAATTACATAAATGCATAGCTGCTCTGTTTATGTTATGACATTACTCCTCGAGTGACTAGATTATATATTGGCAGATACGATGTGCTACATGACATGATCTTCTTGGTCAATGCGTGCTTGGGCAGTTCATAGACCAGAGACCATATGTAAAGAGTTTTAAGCGTGCGAGATTTGAAAGTAGGGTTATAATTATAATTAGAAAAATTAGGTTGGTTGGTCTATTTTCATCACCCAATCTAATAGATAGCCAAACTTTTTTATTTAACATAATGAATGTTTGTCATTTTCTTTTCATATTTGATCAATCCTGATTAATTTGTGGTTGACTTAAAAATTAATGATTTACGTAATGACCGATCACTGATTAATCAAATTAACTATATTATATTGTCAATTATTGATTGATTATTTTTTTAATAAATTTGATTAACCATTTAAAAGAGAGAGCTTTTTAATCAATTTTTAAAAACTTCGGTTTGTTAAAAAAAAATTATTTATTTACCTCTAAATCCATTATAATCATTAGAAGCTAATGTTACCATTAGGGCCTGGAACTTATCCGGGAATAGGCTTGGCACAACGTGTGTTCAGCTTGACTTTGGGCTCGTTGAGTGACAAAGGGTTGGCGAGGAAGAAGTAATTGATAAAGGCTATGGAAAAAAAAAAAAAAAAAAAAAGGACACTCCATGCATAAAAGTTGTGCCATTGGGGCCCATGCGAACTCAGCTCTCTCTTGATGCTTTTAAGAGAGCGGGAATTTTTAGATAAAAATACATTAACTAGGTGGATGGCCTTTTTTTAGTCAATATTTTAAATAAATAACCAAGCTTTTTGGTTTTTCTTTTTTTTTTTTTTCAAGTAAATGTCCATTTTGTGTGTTTTTTTTTTTTTTTTTTGGTATAAATTTCATAATTTCCTCTTAAATTTTGACCATTGTATCAAAATGCCCCCAAATTTCAAAATATAACATTCGTTTTCCTCGAATTTTGGAATTGTTTCGAATTTACCTCTCTGTTAATTCACTAACAGTAAAAGATAAGTGTCAGTATCTCAGATGAGAACATTAAAGTAAATGATGTTAAATGATAAATTTACCCCTTATATTTAGGATTAATCAAGAAAATAGAACAATTTAAAGGCTAATTTGGTGGTTAAAAAATAATAATCATAATAGTAATTTAAACGAAAAAGTTAAAATATTTTCCCCACTCTCCCTCCATCTCTCTCTCTCTCTCTACTTTGTAAATTGCAGGACTCTTGCTGCGAGGTTGAGGATGTGTATGCTAAGGCTGCAACAAATTGAGTTTTGAGTTATTGGTTTTGTTGGCTGTGTTTTTAATTTATAATTTTCATTTTGAATTTTTGGAGATGCAAAATCTTGGTCAAATTTTCAGAAAAAGACTAAAGCCTTTCTTGCCCATATTAATAGAATCTTCTCTGGCATGCAATTGTAGGTAATGGGGTTGGAACATTCTAGTTCTACAATTTGTTTTGTAACAGGAGATTGCATTCGGGCAAAGGGGTTAAGGAGATCCGTTTGCACAACCTGAATCGGCTCTAACTAGGGGTGCTCGACAACACCATGAAAGGCGTATTGGCCTACGATTACACTGTCTACAAGCTCTACAAACACTTCGCCAGGTTCACCTTCCCTTACCTGCAACACCACGGCTCGACCGCCGGCGGCGAGTTCAATGACAACAAGCAGCTCCACTCCTACATCGAGCCAAGCTCCAAGCCATTTTGCGAGATCTTGTGGTCGAATCACAACAAACGTAGCAGAGAAAGAGGCTGGAGAGAAGTCGCCGTCGGCAAGAGATCGTCGTCGAACTTGATGAGACCTGACTTGAGGGTGCACAATGCTTTTTTTAAAAAATAAAAAAACATTTTTATCAAATTTTTTTTATTCTCAAAAAACCTAAAATCTACCTTAATTGAGAATTTTACTAAACTACCCTTGATTTTAACGGTCTGTGCATGACACATGCACTTTTCTGTTAGTTAATTAACAGAGGGGGTAAATTTGATATAATTTCAAAATTTGAAGGGAACAGATGTTACATTTTAAAGTTCGGAGGGCATTTTCATTGGATTTTATGTTAGTCAATTATGAAAATATACCCCTAGCCTATCAGGGATGGACCAGAGTGAGTAATATCGAGTATGGAGCCAATTTGATCATATTTGTAACTTGATTAAAAATTTGATTTCATAACTTGATTAAACTTTCGTTTAAATTATTAGCCCCTACTGATAAAAGTTCTTGACTCCGTCAATTAGTACTACGATATCCTGTTCTAGAAGTCATCTCCATTTGCTTGAGGATTCATTGATGTCTACATATATATTGGATAAATGCTTGCTGATTCAATGTGTTTGGTCTTAAGGCTATCTACTTTGGTAGGATGATCTAACGCCGCCCCCCCACCCAGAAAAAAAAAAAAAAAAAAAAAATCCTAGATAATCCCTTCTGTTGGGATTGTTTTCTTATTTTGTGCGGGCCCTTGGGGTTTCTTGTCTTTCGTGTTTTTTTCCTTTCTTTTTTAAATTTTTTTATTTTCCTTTTAATTTAATAACTTGTGTGGAGTACTTGTTATATAAATTTTTAATGGTGTCAATTTTGTTAGCATGTACTAAAGTTTGTTACCCTGAGTCTTAATCTGTTCTTTTTTAAAAAAAAAAAGGTAAAAGAGAATTGTAAAACTTCGAGATCTAGTTTTAATTAGATGTTACAATTGTGAAATATATATATATATGCATATATAAAAGCATACAAAAACACTATAACAAAAATATAAGAATCACAATGAGATCGAGATCCGAGTGGCCAAAACCCATTCCTATTATAAATCGAGATCTGAGCAGACACAATTTTTTAATAAAATAAAAATTTAAGCTACAAATAGATGAATATAGATCACCGGAAAGGAAAATCATAGGATCTCCATTTCTGGGAAAAACAACGCCGGAATTTGAGATATGGATCATAGGATCTCCTTTTCTGGGTAAAACACAGAAGCATGTGGGAAGCTTCCACCATATATGGATCGCTTTTACAAATTCCCTCAATTGCATAACGTAGTACGTTGCGCGTTGTTGCGACATCTAAGCTCACCATGAAGAGGAACTATTTTATTGCATTCTATCCAAAAGGAAAATCAAATATAAGTAGTCGAATTGTTAAATATATATATATATATATATATATATATATCAATCATATTAATCGTTCCATCAATATACAAGAAACAATATCACCCTTTCCTCATTGGTTGTTGCTGAGTTCGACAGACATGGAAAAGCAATCACGTTGGTTAACAGGTTTTCCGCATCAGTTGGCAGCTGCCTACGTGGAAAGCATGTCCCAGACATTGAAAAGTGGGCCAGCATAGCTTTTCACGTCGTTTTTTAACCGACTAACAGAGTACACATTCCATGTCTGTCAAAAAAATGACGTGGATTGTGGTATTTTTGGTAGTGCATTTTTTTTTTCCCGTAACTTGAAATAATATTTATTTACCATTTTGTAGTTAGTGGATCTCTTGCTTGAAAAAGAAAATTTAGATTATTGAACATATAGAAACTCAACTGGTTTGTGGTAACTTTAGCTGAGTACATCCGCAGCCAAATAATTAGAAAGCAGTGAAACTGATTAGATGGACCAAATATACTCTTTTTAAGATCATAAATATTAAACTCCATAACTTAACATATTTCGCCATGCAAATATGGTTGATTCCGATATTCTCCCAATTAAGAAAATAACGATAAGGAGTGTCATATATATATTTTCTGTTTAATACTATTATTGCACACAAGTTGTGATTGTAGACAAAGGTTAATTGTAGATAAACTTGTCTATAATGTTTCGTCTCGCAAAAATATGAATTTCTGTTCAAATTTTCTAGTCAAACTTGCAAAGCAAACAAAAATAAAGAAGAAAAACACTCAATCAATTATTAGTCAATCAAAATCAACGTTAAATATGCTCAAATTTTAGGAAGGATACTTATTTCATAAGAAAACATTAACATGGTCCGGAAAAATTCACTTAGCGGGGTCTATTATTCCTGAAGGAGATAAAATCAATCTGTTTGTGATTTTGCGTGTTCTTTGCTTCTGTGTGTTAATCAAAAGAGAAAATGTTAAACTTTGAAAGGCAATTTTACAGATATGTGAAGGCGCGTAACTGTTTTATCATTGGAGAATGGAATATAGTATTATTGAGGTTAAAACATGCATATGCGTTTAATTTTTAGGATATTTTCCAATAATTGTTGTTGCCTCATGTACTGAAAAGGTAATGCTCATACGAAGACTGAAGACCAGCAAAAAAAAAAAAAAAAAAAAAAGTAATAAAGAAGTCAAACTATATCGATCATTAAGTCTTAAAAAATTAAAAGAAATAATCTGCTTTTTTATTTTTTTTATTTTTTCCTTTCTTAATTCCATTATTAAAGAAACTTTCGCTAGGACATTCTTAAAGCAACTTTCATGCCGGTTTTTCCTTCCAAGTCGTCCACCACATTGGCATTATTACTTCACATTCACCGCAAAGCACTCATCTTTTGCAGACTACATTTATATATATATATATATATATATGTATGTATGTATGTATGTTTTTGCGTGTGCGCAATATTAGTAATAAGCAGATAACTAATCATATATGAGACTCCTTATTGTTATTTTCTCAGCTTGGAGAATTGGGGAATCAACCATATCCACACCATAACATATGATGAGTTGAGGAGTTCAATTATTACTTTAATGCAGAGACAATATGTGGAGACGTACGTTCGATTTTTCCTTATAAGTTTTTCTTTGTTAACGTATTACTTCAATGAATGAAAGAAAATGTAATCATGGAATATATTTCATTGAAGGCGCATAACAATTTAATCAATAACTAATTGACCAAATCTAAATTAAAAAAAAGTCCGATAATTTATTAAATCGGATTATCAAAATAGGTCATCCAATCTAATTTTCTTAAATTTATTTACTAAATAAATAATTGGTCATTAATTTCATTAATATGATATTTACTTCTTTTAACTTTTGTAAATATGCTATTTCTTTCTATATATATATATATATATATATATATATTTTAATAAGTAAATCAGGAAGAAGGTAGAAAGCATAGCTTCACTTACGTTTTTTGATTCTTACCTTACAGATGAGCGAAGTAGACTGCCAAAAAAAGAAAAGCTGTTTATTAGCCAAAAAAAAAAAAGCATATAGTTGATAAAAAAAAAAAAAAAGCTAGTATTTACCGTGTGTAGGTTTTCTTTATTCTTCTTTCTGTAAAGTTGAGTGACATTCAGCAGTGAGAAAATCCAACACGATATAGTCCAAGTAAACGTCAATGGTGGGGCACTTGTTGGAAAGAAAAAACCTACTTATTATTATAAGTTGCTTTAGAAAACAATAAACAATAGAGGAGGAGGATTACGAAAAACAATTATTCATGAGAAAAGGAAAAACGAGGACATAAATAAACGAAAGAAACCTAAAAAAAGAAAGAAAGAAAGAAAGAAAGAAGCAAACAAACAAACAAAAGAAAAAAGATCACTCATCACGTCTTAGTTTAATTACTTTATTATGACGTGTGGAAGAGGTCTTCATGAGTCTAATTTCCATGTTCCATTTGCCATTTCCATACGTTGGTCAAGCAACTATAAATTACCGAAAGAAGTATTTACACAAAATAGTCATTTTCATTCACCCCTTTTAAAACATAAACATTTTTTAACTGTGCAATATAAACTTTTTTTTTTTTAACTTATTTACAAAATTAAACAAAATTTTAATTTCATTCATTATTTGTTTGAGGTTTACCCTAATTCTTTTTTAGAAACAAACATTTGCTTGAATTAAGGAATAATAATTTCAGAAGTTCATTATCAATTTGGTTTAAATATCAATTTCAAATTGATTAGTTGTTTCAAGCTACTTTTATGGGAGGAATTTTTCTCCCCCTAAAATGTGATCACACATTAGGTTTTGTTTTTTTTTTTTTTTAACATTCATCCTTTTATTATTTTTTTTAGTTTTATGTTTTAAAAAAGGAAACTTTTTTTTTTTGTTCCCTTCCATAGTTGTTTTTTTTAAGATTTTAAGATTTGCAGAGTACGGGTCATTCTCAGAAACAATAATAATTAAGAGGCAGAATATCACGTTTCAAAATATTAAATTAATCAATGTTCACAAAACAGAAATATAGGGTAGAAGAAGAGAAAGAACATAGAGATGGATTTTGGTAACTTTTGCCCAAATTGAGCAAAGCTGAATCATTTCATCATATACAGCCGGCTTTATATCAGGAAGGGAAAAGAAAGAATAACGTGGATGCTAATTACAATACAAGAAATAACAAAAGGAAACCCTACAAGCTAAAGCAATTCACACAAATGGCCCTGAACAAATATATGCTCTGATAACATAGGCAACAACAAAAAATCTAATTAATCATCAAGGTTGTCTCATTAATCACTCGTAAAATCATTTGTGTTAGTTTATTACCTACTAAGGGCTCTTTGTATTATAATAAATTTCAGCCATAACCTTTCGTTAAATGAAGTTATAATCATAATTAAAATATTATATTAAAGAACTTGCACAGTTGTAGATGTTTAAATTGGAAATGCGACAATACAATTCTATTACAAATATTAGGAACGTGCCAGGAGATTTCTATTTCTAACATCAGCTTTAGTCCCCAAACTATATGTCAAATCCAATGTTGGTTACTGACTTTTAAAATGTCACAGAATAAGTTCACAATCTACCAAATTGTCCTATATTAATTCTGTTTCCTAATTGATATTGTCAAATCCATTCTCAATTTTATAATTTTAAATTAAAAATTATACAGTACTTGTGCACCACAGGGTAGTTCATGTTTTATCCACAGGCAAAGTGCTTGTGGAATTTGAATTTTGATGCATGTGGAAAAGGAAAAGATGGCTTGTTTTATTTTGAATAGTTCAAAATAAAATATTTTTTTAATTAAAAAAAAAAGAAAATGATTAGTGGATAATGGAAGAGGGAAAATCTCTCTCCCATGTATACCAAAAACGCCAACTTCTGAAGGTAGTGGGCGTGTGACATTTTCACCAAGTGGGGAGTGGAATAATTAATTAATTAATTTTAAAAAAAATTGTGTTAGTTATTTCTCTGGAATATTTTAAAAAATGTATCTTATTGATTCCCTTTTACAGAAAAAAAAAAAGTATGTACCTTTTTCAGAGAGTTTCTTTTCCTCCCCTTCCTTGACTTTATTTTGTGAGTTGAGAACGCAAAGTGAATTAAAATTTAGGTGTGTGATCAAACCTAAAAATCAGAAACGCCCACTCATTTCTCCTGTTCATCTTGATTCGGAGAACGATGAGAAAGAATCGGTGGTGTTTCCGAAGGATTTGGAGTTCTTAAGAAAGTTCTTAAAGGAGTTCAAGGATTTCGACCTAATTGGATAACGATCAATCTCTAAACTTTCTTACTCTATTATTTTATTAAATTAATATAAGTATTGTCGCCGGATAAAATTTTTGACAACGAATTTTATATATTTGATATGATCATTCCATACTTCTGCTATTTTTTTTTAAATTGGTTTTCGACACCAACAATAAGAACAAGAACAAAAATAGAAAGAGTGACAAAGGAAAAACGGTAAGCACGATGACAAAAGATAATAAACCAGAAATAGAACGAGAAGAAATATAAGAACGACAGCAAAAGAGAAAACGTACGAGAGGAATAAAAAAAGGTGAATGATGAAGAATATCAAATATTTTGTGTTGCTTATCTAAAAAAAAAATTAAGTAATTTTATTTTTTTTGGTCTCGTTATGCTCTTTTAAAAATATGTTTGCAAACACTTTTAAAAAGATATAGCTTTTATTCTTGTTCTATCAACTAAAAGCATGCGAAAAGGCAATAAATTAGAGAATTTAATAATCATTTTTGTTCCGTTTACTTCTTCCAAGTTATTTCGATGAAAATATTTAGATACAAACATTTAGATTTATGTTCTGTTAAAAATTATTATTTAAAAAGAAAAAATTTTGAAATATTCTAAATGAGATAAATATTTAAGATGTGATTTATCTTCATTTAGACCCATTTTAAAATATGCAATCCAAATGAAATATTTGAGATAAAAAATTCAAACACATATTTTAAAGAATCATTTAGATAAAATATATCTTATTCAATAAAATAGTTGAAACAAATGCACGAAACGTTTTCTATCTTCTCATGCAAAAGTTGAGAAATTAACTAGCTACCAAAAACCGATGAACGTACGAAATGATGCGAGTATGCAGTCCAAGTAAACGTCAATAAACGGAAGAGGTGGAAAAATGAGGACACATAAAAGAAAAAATTGATTTATTGCGACTTCTTCTAATTTCTTTTTTCTTTTTATGAAATTTATTATAACTAGGTCTTCGGTCTTCGGTCTTCGGTCTTCTAATGGATATAATTATCGGAGACTATAAATAGTGACCAGTGACGAAAAGTAAACCTTCAAGAATAATCAAAAGTTTGAAAGCGTGATTTCCGTTCCGTGTTTAAGGTTTTCTATCCCCCGATGCAAAAGTTGAGGAACAAGCATAGAAAAACCCACAAACACGAAATGATTACTTCTTTTCTTAGGTGTTTGGTCTAAATAGCATTTATTTATTTATGCATGTAATTATCTTGACTCGATTTGAATTTATTCTAACAATTATCTGCTTAATTATTGTATTTAGGTTTTTAATTTATTTTCATTATAGAGTCAAATTTAGGGTCTGTTTGTGACACACTAGTAAAAATTATGGATTACACGACGATTTTTTACCGTCGTATAAAGTTTACACGATGGTTATCCAACCGTCGTGTAATCCAGTGTCGTGGTAGATAACACGACGGTTATATTACCGTCGTGGTATCTCAATATTACACGACGGTTAAAACCGTCATCTAAACAGGGTACACCGTCATATTAAAAAGTAATGTGGTGATATTACACGACGGTTCTAGGTCGAACCGTCGTGTAAAACCGTCGTGTAATATGGCACATTACATGACGGTTCGTTACGAACCGTCGTGTAATGTTGTAATATGGCGCATTACACTACGGTTCGTTACGAACCGTCATGTAATGTTGTAATATGGCACATTACACGACGGTTCTCTAAAAACCGTCGTGTAATATTATAAGGTTATAAGACACATTACACGACGGTTCTCTAAAAACCGTCGTGTAATTGGGCTTGAATTAAAAAAAATTGGCTTTTTTTTGGCGATGGCACCATCGTGTAATGTGTGTCATCGCCAAAAAAAAGCCAAATTTTTTTTTAATTCAAGCCCAATTACACGACGGTTTTGAGCCAAACTGCTCAAAACCGTTGTGTAATGATACACATTATACTATAATCAAATTCCATATGATTATCCAAAACAAAAATCCATTTTGGCATTTCATCAAGCATGTGGTGGGCGGATAAAAACCAAGTTAAAAAATATGTGTAAAGTGCCAAAACCGTGCACAAAACATTCATCTCCAAAGAGTAATAATAAAAAAAAGAAAAATAAAATATTCAAACAACACTACAAATTACACTCCACACAAGTTATTAAAGCATTGTGTGTTCGTAGTTTTGTTAGAAAATAAGAAATTGAGCAATATGGAAGTCACCTTGCTTTTCTTCAAAGAAAAATAGTCACAGCCTTGATGGGAACACCGAGAGAGAGAGGTGGTGGCGACGGCGGCGGCGGAAAAAACAGGGGCTATGGCGACGGTTTGGGAAAAGTTTGAAGTGGCAACGGCGGCATGACCAGATTTTAAGTTAGGGGGGCGGGCGGGCGGGCGGGTGGGCGAAGGAGGTGGTTTGAGTTGTCTAGAGGGTTAAAGATGAAAATGATGATAAATGAAGAGGAAAGTATATTTATGTAATGGGTTTTCGTGTGAATTCCAAGGCATGAAAGTTGAAAATTTTGAAAATTTTCAGAGGATTACATGACGGTTTTGCTCAAAACCATCGTGTAATCCTTTTTTTTTTTTCAAAATTTAAAAATTTGAAAATTTTGAAAATTTCGGAGGATTACACGACGGTTTTCTATAACCGTCATGTAATCTTTTTTTTCTTTTCAAAATTTGAAATTTTGAAAATTTTGAAAATTTCGGAGGATTACACGATCGTTTTCTATAACCGTCGTGTAATCCGAGGATTACACGACGGTTTTGAGAAAAACTGTCATGTAATCATTTTTTTTCAAAATTTGAAATTTTAAAAATTTTGAAAATTTCGGAGGATTACACAACGGTTTTTCTCAAACCATCGTGTAATCTTTTTTTTTTTTTAAATTTAAAATTTTGAAAATTTTAAAAATTTCGGAGGATTACATGACGGTTCCTTAGAACTGTCATGTAATCTCTAGGGACCGTCTGGTTTACACGATGGCCCATGGGACCGTCGTGTAAACTACCTGGTTTGTGCGGTTTACACGATGGTTCCGAGGTACCGTCGTGTAAACTAGAGTTTTACATGACGGTTCCAACGAACCTTTGT
>CM046363.1:10766645-10790759 GCA_025413025.1 Ficus hispida
TTTTAGTTGATCTTCAAGTGTATCTGCATTTTAGCCGGTCAGGGCTTTCCAATCTTATCCCCATGGCCCGCTCTCGGAGATCCTTCCATCTTGATTGGAGCTTATGCCTCGTAGTTCTTTTGAACCATTTCATATTTGTGTTAGCAGTAGAAGTAGCAATAATCTTTCACCAATGTTTTTATTGTTGACCATTTCTCAAGCTCACTAACAGCATATGAAATACCCATGTGGATAGTCTTCATCTTTATCCGCCATTTCCCTGAAAAGATGATAAAAGATTCCTATGAATGTTCAGGAACCAATAGCGAAATAAATCTGTCTTGAATCAAGAGAAAATAATTGGAACTTCGAATAGCCATGAATCAGAGCGGAAATATAAGCATCACAATAATGAAGACCCTAACATACAAATGGAAGGAAGAAATACAAAACTATGATTGTCTCCGACATTCAATGAGCTGAAAGTTCAATATTCCCTCTTTACACAGGGGATTGCACCATCTTCCTCCTGCGACGACATGTGTTGAGTTATGCCTCTCTTCCTCCTGCAACGAAGTATCGAGTTATGCATCTTTTTTTATGGTACTATTAAGGTTCTACTTCAATATTATTAGGGACATTAATGATAAAAGTCTAACCGCATTTGTCTCATTTGTCGATTATATCATTAGCTGCAAAGACCTTACATTTGTAGCTCATTGTGTTGAACACAAGGGGCTTTCCACTTTCTTATGCAATTCAACAAATTTGTCCGTAAACTGGGACCAAATAACAGTAGTTCAAAACATCTTCTGGCAGTGGTTTGCTCTGATCAGAAAGTAATCCCCAACTCACGGATCCCAGTTCTCACAACGTCCTCCAAAAAGAATCAAAACGGAAAAAAATTTGTAAGAAAAATTGTAAAAATGATCTCATAATTCTTTTTTTTTTTTTTTAAGGCATAATCACGGACATTTTAGTAGACAGTTGAATGATGCATATCTTCCAGATTGCTACATACCAATTTCACATTCGAACGAGTTTGCACGAAGGATGCATTAGGACACAAGCAATGATTGATTACCTTTTTATGTCTCAATCATGCAAGATGCTGGAAGTTCGTCGTTCAATGATAATTTAGCATTTGCATAGAGGAGATTGCACCATCTTCCTCTTGTGACGGCGGAGATCCCGTCCAATTACGCATCTTTCTTAAACATGATATGAAGGTTCCCTGTCTTTTGTTGATGATGTCATTGGTTGCACAGATCTTACATCTTCATGTGATGGAGTTAAACACAAAGGACTTTGAGCTTCATTACGCAATTCAGCAAATTTATTCATAAACTCTGGACCAAGGAGAGAGTTCTTAAAACCTCTTCTGGCAGTGGTTTGCAAGGATCTGCAGCTATTTCCAGCTCATTTATCCCAGTTCTTTCATACTCCTCCTAAAACACGTAGAAGGACAAAACAGCTTGTCAGAAAACTCTAAGACATCTCACATTTTGGTAGCCACATGAATGACAAGTATACCTCCCATATTGGTACAAGTGACTGAACCATTTTCTCATGTAAGCGGGATTGTGATAAGGATGCATATATTTTAAACTGTTGATTAAGATTCTCTGCAAAACCACGAATAATCTATTACTTTAGTCCCCCCAAAAAAAGTTACCGAGGAGATGCCGTAAATTGTGATAGTAGTGACAGAAGCTAGACAAACCATTTACAGTGACATCCCCCTTGAGTTGACAAGACTTTGACATTTAAAGGAGTTGATGTATAGATTTGATGAGACATCAAAATCACTAGGAGAATACCACATTCAATCAACTGGAACCGTGGAAGATATCCAAACAGGTGCATCTGAAGATAGACTACCACTTATATCTGCCGAATGCAAAATACAGGAAACACAAAAATTATTTATTCAAATTCCAAAAATATGAGCAAAAAACAAGAATACAGATAAATTTGTTCAAAATCATCGGGTATGAGCAAGTTAATAAATAACCTTCAGAATCAAGAGGTGTGCATGTCCGAGGGATTCATGTCCTTTCTAGGTTGTTCAGTGTGGACAGATTTTCTCTGGGGTGAAAACATCTGGTACAGGATGACGAACTTCATTTTAGACAGATTTATATGACCCATCCGTATAAGTTGTAGTCAACCTACAAGATGAAATGCTTACATCATAAGAAAAGAGGCAAAAGCAACAATAGCAACAGCTGATGTAAGCTTAGTAACAATGCCTGATTATTACCAGGCACTTAAAGAACAGATAATTTAGCTAATCCAGGAAACACACAAATCAGATTGAACTCTTTAAAAAAAAAAAAAAAAACAACAAAAAACCACTGGAATGCTTCAGTTTGCGGGAAACTGCTTACCAGAAACTGAAGAATATAGGGAATCTGGACTTCCTGAGGTTGTAATCATTTGTCAAGAACTCCATCATCCTGAAAAGAAAGTATTACCATTGATAAAAAAAATCATGACTCAGAAACATGTTTATTTCTCTAACTGGATTTATTAAATCATCTTCATATTAAGTAAAAGTTCAAGACCATTTTTTTCTTTGAACTTAAAGGTCAGTTGAATTGAACTTAGGATCTTGACATTAAAGCTGGGTGTCGAATTACCACTAGGCTAAGCCAACAACCATAGTTCTAGGCCAAATTATTTTTTTTACACTTAAAAAACAAATCAGTAAATTTTTTACGCAGAAACATAAAAAAAAAAAAAAAAAAGAAAGGCAAACCAAAGACAAATAAAGACGTTGAGAACTATAACTGATCCAGTTAGAACTTCATGGCTTCTTCTAAGTAGCCTATTGTTGTGAGTACCATGATCTGTCCACAGAAAAAGGAGAATATTTACACAAGAAAAATAACAATTTTTTTAATAGAAAAAAAAAAAACAATGTATCTACCACGAGTTAATGTTAAAAGTCTACATAAAACATTTTGGCATATAGTATTTCTCATGAAGAAACCATGAACATTGATGTAAGACAAAGCATGGTTTTATGAAAAATAAATTAAAAAACAAACGGACTGTGGCCAAATGTACAGACAGAGATAAATTTGTAGACAAATTAAGAAGAAGGCATATAGAAAACTAAACTCATTGCTTTACAAGACAAATTATATATTTGGTTTCAAAATATAGAATAAATACCTTTAAAAGAGTGTAGCTTGATCCATGGTCACCTGAGAATGAAGCCACCAAAAGTTCTTGCGAGCCAGTAGGGTCTCCTTGTAATAACCATATATCCGGTGATTATCCCGATCACGACTCCACACCCGTATCCCATTGCTACTGGTCTCCAACTAAAACCAAAATTTTCCGACTCTGATTTGTCACCATGGTAAGAAGTTGGTGTTGCATCGTCTCCACATTTCTTCGACAATGGAGGGCCGCATAGTTCCAAATTTCCGTCAAAAGATGAATTTAAGAATGTACTAAATTGTCTCTCTTGCGGTATTGGGCCAGTGAGTTGGTTTTGGGAGAGATTTAGATACTGAAGAAATGTGAGGTCGGTCAATTCTTGAGGGATTCTACCAGAGAGCTGGTTTTTAGAGAGATCCAATGACTCGAGTTCAGTTAATTTCCCCATAGATGATGGGATGAGGCCTCTGAAATTGTTGCTTGATAAGTTGAGCACAACTAGTGACCGAAGATTACCTATACTACTTGGAATTTCTCCATGAAATCTGTTATTGGAAAGATCTATGCCCACCAAGATAGGTAAAATTTTGGAATATGTCAGTTTGTTACCCTTATTGATCAATGTCACCGGCTCGTCATAACTGATGCCACCCATACCGGGAAAACGTCCCCCAAAGAAAGTACTATATGGTTTTTGATCTTTGAGAGCTTTTGACATGGATGTCCAATTCTTGAAGAACTCGGATGGTAACGCTCCACTAAAATGGTTATAAGAGAGATCGAGAATTTGCAATTCTGCAAATGCCAAAGGTCTATCGACAGACCATATAGGACCCTGAAATTTGTTTGATCCTAAGACAAGAACCTTCAAGTTTTGCAAATTTTGCAGCCAGAAAGGAAACACATCGCTCATCTGATTGTAACCGAGATTCAGAAGTTGCAAACTTTGACATTTGATCAAAGATTGTGGAATCTTGCCCTGTAAACGGTTGTGACTGAGATCCAATGCTTGAAATCTCTCACAACCATATTCTGTAAACATATTATTGGATAAGTTTCCGTGAAAGTGGTTGTCCTGCAAATGCAGCACCACAAGGTCGCTCGATTTACCGAAACATTGAGGAATGGTGCCATTTAAGTGGTTCTTGGAGAGATCAAGAATATAGATTCCATGTTTACAGAGTATGGGATCAACTGTTCCAGTCAAGTTATTAGCATGTAGGTCTAACACACTCCATACTCCCCATATTGGAATATTTGAAGAAGCTGCTTCTTCCCAACCGCTGATGAAGTTGTTGGAAAGATGCATTTCAGAAATATACTCTGTCCCTAATGTCCAGAACCATTTGGGAATTTTGCCTTCAATTTTGTTGTTGGAAAGATCCAAGATCATTATTCCATATTGGGTTTTCAGGAAATCTGGAAACTGCCTTATGTTTGACCAAGACAAATTCAGGGTAGTCAAATTGGGAAAAGTGAAACTATCACCTTTATTTGGCATCAAGACATTGTTATGCGCAAGATCGAGTTCTTGTAGTTGACCCAGATCCGAGAAGATGTTGAACTCGATGCTTAGGTTATTAGAGTGAAGGTCGAGAGAAAGCAATGAGCATGAAGAGATGTTGCGACTATCTAAGCTGGTGAACTGGTTTTGGTTTAGGTATAGGTCTGACAAATTAGGTATTCTGAATAAAGAAGACGGAATGACACCAGTGATTGAATTATTTGACAAGTCAAGAACATAGAGAGCTGTAAATTTCTCCAGTGCATTGGGAGGATCAGAAAGTTCTGTCAATTGGTTAGAAGAAAGACGCAACTGTTCAAGTCGAGTTAGATTTGCCAATGATAGTGGAAACTTTCCCGTGAAAATATTGTTCGAAAGTCCCAAAAAAACTAATTGCCTAAGGTTTCCAAGGGTTGACGGGATTTGACCACTGAAAGTGTTGTACGTAAGATCCAAATATTCCAATTGGCTTAGATGTCCAAGCGATGTTGGAATTTGACCGCTAAAACTGTTGTCCGAAAGATCCAACTCTTCCAGTCGTGTTAAGTTTCCAAAAGAAGAAGGAATTTGACCGACGAAGCTACCATAATTAAGTAGCAAAATTTTCAGCTTCACAAGGTTTGCTACCAAATTCAAAATTTGACCTTGGAATTTACAATAAGAAAGATCTAATTCCTCCAATTGAGTGAGGTTTCTAATTGAATAAAGCAAATCACCTTGGAAACTATTTCCAAAGAGGTAAAGAACAGTAAGCTTCTCTAAGTTTCCCAACTTAGATGGAAGTGGACCGTCGAAGCTATTTTCTGAGAGATCAAGACGTTCGAGTTGGGAAAGGTTCGAGATAGAAGAAGGAACAGTGCCTGAAAAATTACACTGTCCAAGATTCAAGACAATCAAGGACTTAAGATTGCCAATTGAATCAGGCAGTTTTCCAGAAAGATAAGTATTGGAGGACATATCCAACAGTTTCAGGTTACTGCCAGATTGAAATTCTGGTAGAAAACCCAAACCGTCAGTGAGGAACTGGCTCTGTGACATATTAATTGCTTCAATCTTAGGCAAGTTGAAGATATAGTCAGGGAATTCACCATCCAAATAAGATCCACGAAGAGACAGGGAAGTCAAGGAAGATAAATTTACCAGCAGGGATTTATGAATTGATGAAGAAAAGCTTGTGACTTGGTCTAAATGAAGTATTCTCAGCTTCGTTAGGCTCTGGACAAGTCTCGACATGTCGACCACCACGGGATCAGAACTGTCACCAAAAGAGGAGAGATCAAGTGAAACCAGCTCCGTCAGTCGTGCAATCTCCGGCGGGACCTTCCCTGAGAACGAGGAGTAAGAGAGGTCAAGGTGGGTAAGCCGCGACATCTTCCCAAATGTCGGGGGAATGGCAGAGAAGTTGAAGTTGTTGAGGGCTAAGTTGAGTCTTTCAAGATGGAGGAGGTTGAAAAGGCTACTGTTAGGACCGAGAGGTCCGCGGATGCCGCTGCGACGGAGATCAAGGCCGACAACTTGGCCGTTCTTGGCGTTGCAGGTAACTCCATCCCAAGAGCAACAGTCTGTGGTGTGGTTCCAATTCTCAAGAATCTTTGCATGAGAAAAGGCAGACTCTTGCTTGAGTTGGAGCAAAGCAGAGGTTTGAGAAGGAAGGCATGGGAATGGTCCAAGGGAAGTAGTGGTGGAGGAGGAGTTGAGAGAGTGTGAAACAAAGAAGCAACAGGAAATGAGAAGAAGAAAGAGATTGGACAGAAGAGTTTCATGTTTCATTCGGTTCATTTTGACACAGATATTGAAGGACAGAAGCTGATGTATCAAAGAGAAATGAACGATGATGAATTCAGGAGAGAGCAAGTGTGTTGGTGTTGGATTTGTAACGGGTGAGGAGGGGCTTCATTTATAGGAAAAGCAAGATAACTTACGGTTTGAAAGTTTGGATCGTAGGTAAATACGCAATAAAAAGTAAATATAAACTTTTATATTAAATAAAAAGTCTACAAAATAATTTGGAAAACGAATCTAGAACGGGTGCCAAATGAGAGAGGTAAAAAAAAAAAAAAGGCCAACATGTGTATGTGCAGTCTTTGCTAGAATAATGCTATTATTAATTATTATTTCATTAAAGAAATGGGGATATTCCAGATTTTTTCTCTCTCTTGAGTGAGAAATTTGGGAACCTAATTTACTGTTCTTATATATGGAGCGACTCCCACCATTCCATAATAGAAAGTTAAAAAAAAAAAACAAAGCAATGCTTATAAATCTATTTAATTATTTCTTTTAAATCTACATACGTTTACTTGACTCGCATGGAAAGGATCAAAATGGCAATGCATGTAAGAATTAAATAAGAAATGAATAAAAAAAAAAAGAGATCGAAGAGAACATACATGTAGTTAACATGGATGTGCTAACATTCATGGATCACATTAATAGAGAATAATTTACTTATAAAAAGCATTATCAATGAGACTATATACATATACAAATTACAATGTTTATTTTAATCTAAGGTCCCGTTTAGTATTATTTTTTGGAAAATATTTGTAGATTATAAAAGAATTTATAGCAAGATAGGAGTACTTGATGAATCCTGCTTTTGATTGCAGATTCTAAAAACTGTAACAACGCACCAGAATTGAAAAGTAGGTCAGGGGTTGATTCTGGTTACTTCTACTGTCATTTACAGATATGCTAAAATCTCCTTAATAATAATTAATAATTCTAATCTAGCCACTTTATTTCTCTCAATAAAAGATAATAAAAATTACATTCAATTATTTGTTTAAATTTATGAATTCTTTTTCCTCTTAAAATTAATTTCAAATTGGAAATAATAATTTTATAACTTATTTTATTATTTTTTTGTTAAAAAGATTTGTCATTGTAATTTTATGTGTATTTAAATTTATTAAAAAAACAGAAAAAGAAAAAAGAAGGTTATAGTAAAAATATCATCGATAAATTATTTATATGTTGGAAGAGAAAATATTAGTGTTGGGATAATGCCATTCACGCATCTTGAATTTATTAGACTAAAAAAAATGTATACTAGAGTATTTATTCGATAAAAATATAATATGTCCCAATTTCAAAAAAATATATATATAGTATGTCTGCTTTAGTCATTAATCATATGCACAACAATATTATTAATAATTTATTAAATACTGTAATTTTGTTTTTGGTATTCACAGCAACTTAAAAAAAATAAAATAAAAAACATAAACATCTATTTATTTTTAGATACAGTAACTTTACACTCACATCACAATTACAAAAAAAGTTTTATAGCATAATAATGTCAAACTAGCCCTAAATCTAAGAGCCTGTTTGGGGGACATCTGAAGATACTGTTTTGATGATTTAGTTGGAAATGTGTATTTGGAGGGAAAATTTTGAAAAAGTTCGTGATATAGAAAATGGTGTAAAATTTTGAAATGTGTTTGGAAAAAAAAATACAAAATGAATCTTATTTTGTTCGTTTCGTCGATATGAGTATTTTGATTTAAAAAAAATATATCTTATTTCGTTTTGAAATGAAATGATAAAGTTATGAACTTTTAAAGTTTGATTTTTTTTTTTTTAATAAAAGAGAGTGAAAATTTAATTTAGAGTTTGGGATTTTGAAATCTATATAATAAAATATGATTTGGAGATAGTTCCCCAAACAAACCCTAAATCTGACTCTATAATGAAAATAAATTAAAAACCTAAATACAATAATTAAGCAGATAATTGTTAGAATAAATTCAAATCGAGTCAAGATAATTACATGCATAAATAATAAATAAATGCTATTTAGACCAAACACCTAAGAAAAGAAGTAATCATTTCGTGTTTGTGGGTTTTTCTCTGCTTCTTCCTCAACTTTCGCATCGGGGGATAGAAAACCTTAAACACGGAACGGAAATCACGCTTTCAAACTTTTGATTGTTCTTGAAGGTTTACTTTTCGTCACTGGTCACTATTTATAGTCTCCTATAATTATATCCAGTAGAAGACGGAAGACCGAAGACCCAGTTATAGTAAATTTCATAAAAAGAAAAAAGAAAGAAGAAGTCGCAATAAATCAAGTTTTTCTTTTATGTGTCCTCATTTTTCCACCTCTTCCATTTATTGAAGCAAGAAATGTCACCCACCATTTGACGTTTACTTGGACTGCATACTCGCATCATTTCGTACGTTCATCGGTTTTTGGTACCCGGTTAATTTCTCAACTTTTGCTTAAGAAGATAGAAAACGTTTCGTGCATTTTTTTCAACTATTTTATTAAATAAGATATATTTTATCTAAATAATATTTTAAAATATGTGTTTGAATTTTTTTTATCTCAAATATTCATTTGGATTGCATATTTTAAAATGGGGTTCGAATGAAGATAAATCACATCTTAAATATATATCTCATTTGAAATATTTCAAAAAAATCTCTTTTTAAATAATAATTTTTAACAGAACATAAATCTAAATGTTTTCATCGAAACGTTTTTCTCGAAATGTGAGAGTCAAGATGGCTCCATCAAACGCAGCCACTCACGGGATGCAAAACACGCTTTCAAACTAATTGTTTTTGAAGGTTTACCATTCGTCACTAGTGACCTTGAATATTAGAGTTTAGTAGCAGTATTCACCCCCAGTGATTATCAATTACTACTATCCATATGTCATATATATTGCTTGTGTATATATACATGAAATAATTTATTGTAATTGACTTGGAAGAAGTAAACGGAAAAAAAATGATAATTAAATTGTCTAATTTATTGCTTTTTCGCATGCTTTTAGTTGATAGAACAAGAATAAAAGCTATATCTTTTTAAAAGTGTTTGCAAATATATTTTTAAACGAGCATACGAGACCAAAAAAAAAAATTTTACTTAATTTTTTTTACACAAGCAATACAAAATATTTGATGTTCTTCATCATTCACCTTATTTTATTCCTCTCGTCCGTTTTCTCTTTTGCTGTCGTTCACCAATTTCTCTATCGTTCTTATATTTCTTCTCATTCTATTTCTGGTTTATTATCTTTTGTCACCGTGCTTACCGTTTTTCCATGCTTACCGTTTTTCCTTTGTCACTCTTTCTATTTTTGTTGTTGTTCTTATTGTTGGTTTCGAAAAGTAATTTAAAAACAAAAAAATTAGCAGAAGTAAGGAGCGATCAAATCAAATATATAAATATCTTTCTCAAAAATTTTATCCGGCGACAATACTTATATTAATTTAATAAAATAATAGAGGAAAAAAGTTTAGAAAATGATCATTATCCGATTAGGTCAAAAGTCTTGAACTCTTTCAAGAACCTTCTTAAAAACTCAAAATCCTTTGGAAACACCACCGATTCTTTCTCAGCATTCTTTAAATCAAGATGAATAGGAGAAATGAGTAGGTGCTTCTGATTTTTGGGTTTGATCACACACCTAAATTTTAATTCACTTTGCATTCTCAACTCATGAGATAAAGTGAAGGAAGGGGAGGAAAAGAAACTCTATGGAAAAAATACATACTTTTTTTTTCTATAAAAGAGAATCAATAAAATACATTGTATGTATCCTTTTTTAACATATTCCAGATAATAACTAACACCCTTTTTTTAATTAATTAATTATTTAATTATTTCACTCCCCACTTAATGAAAAAGTCACACACCCACTACCTTCAGAAGTTGGCGTTTTTGGTATATATGCGAGAGAGATTTTCTCTCTTCCATTAAAAAAAATATTTTATTTTTTAATCGGTTTCTTTTTTTTTAATTAAAAAAATATTTTATTTTGAACCATTTAAAATAAAAACAAGTGATCTTTTCCTTTTCTACATGTGTCAAAATTCAAATTCCACAAGCACTTGTCTGTGGATAAACGTGAACCATCCAGTGGTACATAATTATAGTGTGATCCTTACCACACTGTATAATTTTTAATTTAAAATTATGAAATTGAAAATGGATTCGACAATTTTATTAGGAAAAGGAATTAATATAGGACAATTTGGTAGAGGACAATTTGGTAGATTGTGAACTTATTCTGTGACATTTTAAAAGTCAGTAACCAGCATTGGATATGACATATAGTTTGGGGACTAAAGTTGATGTTAGAAATATTAGAAATCTCCCTGCACGTTCCTATTATTTGTAATAGAATTGTATTGTCGCATGTCCAATTTAAACATCTACAACTGTACAAGTTCTTTAATATAATATTTAAATTATGGTTATAACTTCAGTTAACGAAAGGTTAAGCTGAAACTTATTATAATACAAAGAGCCCTTAGTACGTAATAAACTAACACAAATTATTTTGTGAATGATTAATGAGACATCCTTGATGATTATAATTAGATTTTTTGTTGTTGCCTATGGTATCAGAGCATATATTTGCTCAGGGCCATTTGCGTGAATTACTTTCGCTTGTAGGGTTTCCTTTTGTTATTTCTTGTATTGTAATTAGCATCCACGTGTATTCTTTCATTTCCCTTCCTGATATAAAGCCAGCTGTATATGATGAAATGATTCAGCTTTGCTCAATTTGGGCAAAAGTTATCAAAATCCATCTCTCTGTTCTCTCTCTTCTTCTACCCTATATTTTTGTTTTGTGAACATTGATTAATTCAATATTTTGAAACGTGATATTCTACCTCTTAATTATTATTGTTTCTAAGAATGACCCCCATTCTACTCTACAAATCTTTAAATTCTAGCTGATTTAATTTTGCTCTTACTCGATATCTGTTTGGAGATCAAAATGGTTGGAAGCTACAAGTCCCTTTATTTTATGTAAGCATTCCTCTTGATTTTCTTCACATTTTTTGATCATTTAGGTATGTTTGTAATCTAAATTTTCGTTTTCAAGCAAGAGATCCACTAATTAAATTATGAATAAATATTATTTCAAGTTAAGGAAAGAAAAAAAAAAAAAATCAAACAAATGCACTACTAAAAATACCACATACCACGTTTGTTTGTTTTTTTTTCAATAGACGTTTAATGTGTATGACGTCGGTCAAAAAAGCCTCTTAACCGAAATGGAAAGACCGACGTTGTTTCTATCTTTTCTTATAGTGATTCGGAAGATAAATATGATTGAAAAATTTTGCATTTGGACTACTTATATTTTATTTTTCCTTTTGAGCAGAATGCAACAAAGTAGTTCCTCTTGATGGTGAGCATATATAGATGTCTCAACAATGCATTGAAGGAGTTTTTAGACGCGAACCATGGTGGAAACTTCCCACATGCTTCAGTTCTACAGCTTCCTCAGAGTAATTCCATGTCAAACAAACCAAAAAACCAAGTAGCCAGCCCAACTTTCTCTCTTCTTTTTTCTTCTCTACTTTCTCCTCTTCATCTCAAATTCCGGCGTTGTTTCTCCCGGAAAAGGAGATTCTCTAGGATTTTCCTTTTCCAGTCTTTTCATCTATTTGCAACTTTAAATTTCTATTTTTTAAACAAACATGTGTCTGCTCCACTCGGATCTCGATCTCAATGTGATTTCATATTTTTGTTTTACTGTTTTTGTAACATGCTCACATATATTTATTTTGTTTCCATCATAGTTATGACTTCTAAAAACCAATTCTTGAAGTTCTTAGGTTGATGAAGTTTGGCATAGCATGTTTCACCCCTGAATTTTGAAACATGTTTTTATTTTTTATTTTTTTTAACGGCATAGTACATGCGACATATATGAGAAGCGCAAATTCATCAATTTCTTTAAAACTATTAACTAATCTAATTGAATCAAGGTTCTCTCTCTTGCCATCTTTTCTTGCTTCTAAGTAGCTACATCAATAAGAGGATATATCTAAGATGTAGTGATTAATTAATTAATTTTTCTTTTATTGAGAGCATTCATTAACCCCAAACTATATATATTTAACTTTAAATTGAATGATAACTCAAAAATTCCGCAGGAAAAATAGCATATTTCAAAGTTCGGGGGTAAACCTGAAGATGTGTTTGACTTCACTGTTATTTTATTTTTGTTTTTAAATTGCAGAAAATATATCACTGTTATTCGTTCATTTTATTTTCTTTCAGCTTTCCTTGTTGTTAGGCACATTAATTTTTTTCGGCATAATAACTTTTTCTTTTTCTTTTATTTTTCTTTTTTAGAGTAATTGTTGTTTTTTTTTTAGTTTTAAGAATAATTTAGGATTTTGATATTACTTTCTTTGACAATAAAGACTTTTAGTTCAAATCAATTTTAATTTTTTAAACTAGTCCTATAGTGGCTTCACATGGAGCAATCATGTAATTTTGTAGAACATTCATACCCTGCTTTTATTTTTTTTTTTTCATGAGCACTGTAGTCTTTTGAAAAATCTAATGTAAACTTATCAATACATTTCTTTTCAGAGATGTCCCCCAAAGTTCACAGTAGAAAATAACAACCATATTATTAGTGCAAATGCCTGAAAAAGTTTGACATTGCAAGAAACACATAGCTAGGTAGAAAATATTTTACAATGTTAACCTAGTACAGTGCAAAATAAATAAACAGCTCCAAGATTTTCAGATGTTAATAAAGAAACTATTGGGAGAATTTCCTTGCCGCTGAAGCCGCCTTTGCCGTAAGAACAGAGTAAAGAGAGTCGAACATCTTTTCGTTTGATTAATTTTGTGGACCTGTTGTTGTGTAGCTACTGACAGGGGAAACAGAAAACCAGAGATACCAACAATTATTACATAACATAGCTACAAAAACAGACGATATAACTAACTGCAAATTTTAGAAAAGAGTACCTTTGGTCCATCTAATCAGCTTCGCCGCTTTCTAATTATGTGGCCGCGGATGTACTCAGCTGAAGTTTCCACGAACCAGTTGAGTTTCTTTGAGATAATGATGTGTCCGGCGACGAGTCCAGCGACGAGTCCAGTCACTAGTCCATACCCATAACCCCATAAAATTGATTTCCAGCCAAAACTGTCCTCTGATTCTGGTTCCACTTTGCTGTGAGAAGTTGGTTCTTCAGAGTTCTCACATTTGTTTGTCAATGGATGGCCACATAATCCCATGTTTCCCTCGTAAGAATCATTGGCAAATGTATCGAGCTGGTTGCCTCGTGGTATGGGCCCCGTAAGTTGGTTGTGGGAGAGGTCTAAAACTACAAGAAAGTTGAGATCAATCAATTGCTCCGGGATTCTTCCAGTGAGCTTGTTTCTGGAGAGATCTAATGACTCAAGGACGGTCAATTTCCCAATAGATAATGGGATGATGCCTGTGAAGCTGTTACCTGATAAGTTGAGTGCCACTAGATCTTGAAGATCTCCTATGATGTCTGGAATTTCTCCTTGAAATTGGTTGTTCGATAGATCAATGACTTTTAAGACGGTGTAGATATGCTCAAATGTTGCTTCGTAACCCTTCCATTCTAAAGTGATCGAAGATCGATAATAACCGTTCTCATCTTTCATAAATGTCAGCTCATGTGAATTGTCTGTATTCATAGCACACCAATTTTTGAAGTAGTCTGATGGGAGACTTCCACTAAATTCATTGGAGGAGAGATCAACAGCACGTAAATTCGCAAAACCCCAGTATTCACTAGGATCCCATATGGGACCATGGAAGTTGTTATGCCTCAAACTTAGAACCGCCAACTTCGACAACACCTGTAACCAAAAAGGAAATTTGTCGACAATCTGGTTATGTTGAATATCTAGGATTCTTAAGTCTCTGCATTCAGTCAATGACTCTGGAAATTTCCCTTGTAAATGGTTATAACCAAGGCTTAGTACCCGCAGATTGCATTCATCAGAACACAATTCAGGAATGTTTCCGTGAAAGTTGTTGTCCTGTAGATTGAATTGTAACAGAGAGCTAGCGAAACATTTTGGAAGAGACCCTGTCAAGCTGTTATTGGACAAGTCGAGAATTCTTAGCTCTGGGAAGATACTGAACTCGAAGTAGCCACTTAAATTATTGCCCTTAAGCAAAAGAGATCTCAGGTTTGGAAATTTGGCGATAGAACTCGGAATTTGTCCATGTAACATGTTCCCATTCAGAGATAGAAGAATCAATGGAGATGAAGAAACATTCTGGATGCAGAGAGGGCCTGTCAACAGATTGTCATCCAGTACTAGGTACTTGAGAGAAGGCATTGTGAACAAAGAAGAAGGAATAACTCCAAGGAGTGAATTTTTTGACAGGTCAAGTTTGAACATGGAGTTGAAATTTCCAAATGTGTGGGATGGAATTGGACCTTCAAGTTGATTTTTTGAGAGATCCAAGGAGAGAAGTCGGGTTAGGTTTGCTAGTGATATGGGGAACTTGTCATGGAATTGGTTATGAGAAAGGTTCAGATACATTAGTTGACTAAGATTCCCAATCGAAGATGGAATTTGACCACTGAATTGATTGGAACCAAGCTCGAGTACAGTGAGATTAACAAGATTGTTAGTCAAGGAAAACGGAAGGGAACCGTTGAAGTTGTTAGATGAAAGGCCAAGATATATGAGTCGAGAGAGATTTTCTAACATAGATGGAATCTCACCGCTGAACTGATTATACGAGAGGTCTAAATATGTGAGTTGAGAAAGGTTCCCCAATACAACTGGAAGGTTACCTTCGAACTGGTTATTTGACAGGTCAAGATGTGTGAGATGAGCAAGGTTTCCTATCCAAGAAGGAACAGTCCCTGAGAGTTCACAGTATTTGAGATCTAAAACATTCAAGGACTTGAGATTTCCAATGGAATCTGGTATTTCCCCTGAAAATTTTGTGAAGGAAAAATCCAACAACCTTAAGGAATTACCAAACTCGAATTGTGGAAGATTGACACTAAGATGGTAGTTCTGTGACACATTTATGGCTTGAATGTTAGGGAGTTGGAATATATCCTTTGGAAATTCACCTTCCAAATTGCATCCACTAAGAGAGAGAGATGTCAATGAAGATAAATTTACTAGGTACTTGGGTACTGGTGAATAAAGTTTCACCTCATCTAGGTGAAGTTCTCTTAAATTTGCCATCTTTTGGACAAGGATTTGAAAGCTTATCAATCTCCAAAATAAATAATTTCCAGAAAGATCTAGTGAAACCAAATTGACCAATAAAGAGATTCCCAAAGGAATATCCCCATTAAACTTGGAGTAAGAGAGATTGAGATGAGTTAACCTTGAAAGCTTGCCAAACTCCGGCGGAATTTGAGACAAGTTGAAGCTGTTGAAGGCGAGGTTGAGACGTTGAAGATGGTCCAAGCTGAAGAGGCTGCTGTTGGAGTGTAAAGGACCCTGAAGGCCACTGTTGCTGAGGTCTAGACTTATCACATGACCGGTTGACATATTGCATGTAACACCATCCCACGCACAACAATCACTGCTGGCTTTCCAGGTATCCATGTTCTTCACCCCGGAAGGATCGTCAACGTAAGGCTTCTGAATCACGAACTCCTGCTTCAGTTGCAGCAAAGCAGAGCTTTGGTCAGAGAGGCATCTGAAAGCGAGCAGAGAATGCGAGACAATGAAGCAGAAAGTAAAGAGGTAAACTATGAGGAACTGATTGTGGTAATTGAGTTTTCTCATCTTGCTGGAAATGAAGGTCTAGGGGTTCTACAAAGCTTCAAGAAATCTGATTAACTGGAATGAGTGTTGTTAGGCTTTATAATTATACAGATCAAGCCTTATCATGCACCAAATTGACTGATACCTTTTCTTTTGCGTCGGATTAGGGGTAGAAAATGTTGTTCTTGCAAGTCTTGAAGGAATTTGTTAGTACAATATATGGACTTAAAACGAAAATCTACAAGAATAAACTTGGAAAGACTTGTGCAGCATGGAGTCAATCAAGCAAGAAATTTCCAAGATTGCTTTTTCCCCTGAGAATAGGCCATTCAAACAATTAGTTTTTTAATTTATTAATTTATTAATTAATTTTTTATTTAATTCTATATCAATGCAACTTAGTCTAATTGGTCCCTTCGGATAATAGATTGTATTTAAATGTTCATTTAAAAATAAATATTTACATTCAAATGTAGAGTCTGAATTGCATGTCCAATGAAATGCATGTTTGGATATTTTTTTTACTTTTTTTTAAGGTAACAACAGTTAAATTATTCTGAGATAGTGAATTACATTCAATTGTTTTACTCCAGTAGTAGTCCTACCAAATGCGTACTATATTTGAGTTTAATAAGTTATTATAATAGCTCGTTTAAACGGACCATAAGTACTGATTATTAAGATGCATAGTATGAGTGTGATTGATGGGGGGTTTTTCAGTAATTTGTGGTTGGTTGACGAACGTATACAAATGGCAAACAGAACATGGAAATTAGACTCGGGAAGACCTATAACACACACGTCGTTATAAAGTGCTAAAACTAATTAAGGTGTGATGAGCAATAGTTTTGCTCTTGTTTCTTTATAAATGTCCTCCTTTACAAAAAGTACCCCCCCATTGACGTTTACTTGGACCACATCGTGTTTGTGGGGTTTCTGATCATTAATGCTGAATATACAACACTCAAGCTTTGCACAGAGAAAAAGATAACCTAGCTTTTATATTCATCTAAAAGGTAAGAATGAAAAAAAAAAAATGTTGTATAGCCGGTATAGTTTAATGGTAATTTCCACACTTTGACTCTATAAAAGATAGATAATTCGAATCCACTATCCCTAAAATAAAAATAAAAATTAAAAAAAAAGTGTGTGGGATATAATTGATTCTGATTATCACACTAGCTAAAAAATAATAAGGATTTTGATATCCCCTTAGGACTAACTGAATGGGTAGGAGGGAAGGGGTTGGGTTAGAGGTCTCTGGGTTAGAGTTCGTGGGTTTACAATTTCGTTTCTCTTTGAATTTAGAGTTATAGGCCCTGTGTCTTGAATAAAACTTCACGTACAAGTTTACCTTGCACGTTTGGTATTATTCCAAGTAATAATGGGATCTCATGTATTGGATTGAGTTATTCCACATTAAAAAGAAAAAAAAAATCCAAAAAATATCATATCATGTCATTATACTACATTAATTTTATTTAATTCCAAATATACCCTTAAGTTACTAGACGGTAACTGCAGTGATGTCGGCCTACTAATGGTCAACAGTTGGTGACTATTGTGATACCGACCGACCACAGACCGGTTAGTTTTGTTAACCACTATGATACTGACAGGTAAGCATAGTATTTACTGTGATACCGATTTTCGACGGTCACCTACTGGTTACCAATCGGTACCCATTGGGATACCGGTCGTAAACCCTGATATGCACCAAATACTACCGCTACCACTGATTTTCTCATCGGTATACTGATCAAAGTTGTGTGACATATTGATGGCATGAAGATTAGGAAATTGAAAGATATCTTTTGGAAATTCGCCTTTCAAATAGCATCCACTAAGAGAGAGAGGTGCTAAGGAAGATAAATTTACTAGATACTCGGGTACTAATGAATAAAATTTGACTCCATCGTCGTGAAGCTCTCTTAAATTTCTCACATTCTGGACAAGGATTTGAAAGCTTATCGATCTGGAAAATAAATCATTTCCGGAAAGATCAAGTGAAACCAAATTGATCAATAATGAGATTTCTAAAGGAATATCCCTAGAGAACTCGGAGAAAGAGAGATTGAGATGAGGTGACCGTGAAAACTTGCCAAACTCCGAGGGAATTTGACAGAAGTTGACGTAGTTGAGAGCGAGATTGAGTCGTTGAAGATGATCCAAGCCGAAGAGGATGCTGTTCGAGTGGAAAGGACCCTGAAGCCCGCTGTTCATCACATGACCAGTTGACATGTTGCAAGTGACACCATCCCACACGCGACAGTCACTACTGGCTTTCCAGGTATCCATGTTCGTCGCCTCGGTAGCATCGTCAAAGTAAGGCTTCTGAATCATGAACGAAGCAGAATGAAAAGAGGTAAACTATGAGCAACTGATTGCGGAAAATATTGATTTTTCTCATCATTTGAACAAATATATTTGCCTGTCAACGGAACCACGTTGACGAGTAGTAACCGAAGTAAATGCCAAATGGAAGCTCAGGAGCATCTCATGGAGTTTTAAATATGTCTTGTAGTTTTTTGGTTGCGCGTTATTAGGAAACAAAAAGCAATAAAACAATAAAACTCTAGTTAGTCTTGAAAGGAATTTGTTGATATATTGGTCTTAAACAAAGACCTGCAAGAATAGACTTGGAAGACTTGTGCACCATGGACTAGAGTAATATATTCGAATATTTTTATATATATATTATCTGTTAAAATATAACGTAACACTCATTTTTCATTCAAAACAAACACTCTTGATGTAACTTGGAACTTTGACAAAAAACAAGTACAACTTCTCTACCTCTCATACATATATTTCACTACAGATGGATAGTAAAAAGTCGGTTCAAAGAATTTAAGAGACTTCACAGCAACAAAAATAGTTTAACAGAGTCTGACTCCAGAGAGCTTCTAGATCGAGACGCTGTTCGGAATTCCCTTGCCAGTGAGCCCTCCTTCACTAGAAGGATACAGCAAAGTGTAGGGCATCTTAACTGGCCCAACTCTGTTCTTTAACTTCTCATCTTGGTTCCGCCTCGTAATGTTTACCTCAATTTCCCTCAGCTTCTTTCCAAACTTATCAAAGGCTTCAAGTACTTCACCATCTGTTGTCCACTCCGGCGTGTCTCTCTGGCCAGGATACACCACATCAGAAAATATATCACTGTTATTCGTTCATTTTATTTTCTTTCAGCTTTCCTTGTTGTTAGGCACATTAATTTTTTTCGGCATAATAATTTTTTCTTTTTCTTTTATTTTTCTTTTTTAGAGTAATTGTTGTTTTTTTTAGTTTTAAGAATAATTTAGGATTTTGCTATTACTTTCTTCGACGATAAAGACTTTTAGTTCAAATCAATTTTAATTTTTTAAACTAGTCCTATAGTGGCTTCACATGGAGCAATCATGTAATTTTGTAGAACATTCATACCCTGCTTTTTTTTTTTTTTCATGAGCACTGTAGTCTTTTGAAAAATCTAATGTAAACTTATCAATACATTTCTTTTCAGAGATGTCCCCCAAAGTTCACAGTAGAAAATAACAACCATATTATTAGTGCAAATGCCTGAAAATGTTTGACATTGCAATAAACACATAGCTAGGTAGAAAATATTTTACAATGTTAACCTATTACAGTGCAAATTAAAGAAACAGCTCCAAGACTTTCGGATGTTAATAAAAGAAACTATTGGGAGAATTTCCTTGCCGCTGAAGCCGCCTTTGACGTAAGAACAGAGTAAAGAGAGTCGAACATCTTTTCGTTTGATGAATTTTGTGGACCTGTTGTTGTGTAGCTACTGACAGGGGAAACAGAAAACCAGAGATACCAACAATTATTACATAACATAGCTACAAAAACAGACGATATAACTAACCGCAAATTTTAGAAAGAGTACTTTGGTCCATCTAATCAGATTCGCCGATTTCTAATTATGTGGCCGCGGATGTACTCAGCTGAAGTTTCCACGAACCAGTTGAGTTTCTTTGAGATAATGATGTGTCTGGCGATGAGTCCAGCGACGAGTCCAGTCACTAGTTCATACCCATAACCCCATAAAATTGATTTCCAGCCAAAACTGTTCTCTGATTCCGGTTCCACTTTGCTGTGAGAAGTTGGTTCTTCAGAGTTCTCACATTCGTTGGACAATGGATGGCCACATAATCCCATGTTTCCCTCGTACGAATCACTAGCAAATACATCGAACTGGTGGCCTTGTGGTATGGGCCCCATAAGTTGGTTGTGGGAGAGGTCTAAAACGGCAAGAAAGTAGAGATCTATCAATTGCTCCGGGATTCTTCCAGTAAGCTTGTTTCTGGAGAGATCTAATGACTCAAGGTGGGTCAATTTCCCAATAGATAATGGGATGATGCTTGTGAAGCTGTTACCTGATAAGTTGAGTGCCACTAGATCTTGAAGATCTCCTATGATGTCTGGAATTTCTCCTTGAAATTGGTTGTTTGATAGATCAATGACTTCAAAGACGGTGTAGATATGCTCAAGAGTTGCTTCGCTACCCTTCCATGCTAAAGTGATCGAACATCGATAATAACCATTCTCGTCTTTCAAATAAGTTCCAGCGCGCGTGCATAGTCTACATTCAGTGCACTCCAATTTTTTAAGTAGTCTGATGGGAGACTTCCAGTAAATTCATTGGAGGAGAGATCACCAGCACGTAAATTCGCAAAACCCCGGTATTCACTAGGATCCCATATGGGACCACGGAAGTTGTTATGCCGCAGACTTAGAACCACCAACTTCGGCAACGCCTGTAACCAAAAAGGAAATATATTGACAATCTGGTTATGTTGAATATCTAGGATTCTTAATTCACCGCATTTGGTCAATGACTCTGGAAATTTCCCTTGTAAATGGTTATAACCGAGGCTCAATACCCGCAGATTGCATTCATCAGAACACAATTCAGGAATGTTAATTTCAGTAAAAGTTGTTCTCCTGTAGATTGAATTGTGACAGAGAGCTAGAGAAACATTCTGGAAGAGTTCCTGTCAAGCTGTTATTGGACAAGTCGAGAATACTTAGCCCTGGGAAGATACCGAAATCAAAGTAGCCACTTAAATTACTGGACTTAAGAAGAAGAGATCTCAGGTTTGGAAATTTGGCGATAGAACTCGGAATTTGTCCATGTAACATGTTCCCATTCAGAGACAGAAAAATCAATGGAGATGACGAAACATTCTGGATGCGGAGAGGGCCTGTCAACAGATTTTCATCCAGTGCTGGGTACTTGAGAGGAGGCATCGTGAACAAAGAAGAAGGAATAACTCCAACGAGTGAATTCTTTGACAGGTCAAGTTTCAACATGGAGTTGAAATTTCCAAATGTCTGGGATGGAGTTGGACCTTCAAGTTGAGTTTTTGAGAGATCCAAGGAGAGAAGTCGGGTAAGGTTTGCTAGTGATATGGGGAACTTGCCATGAAAATGGATATACGAAAGGTTCAGATACATTAGTTGACAGATTCCCAATCGAAGATGGAATTTGACCACTGAATTGATTGGAACCAAGCTCAAGGACAGTGAGATTAACAAGATTGTTACTCAAGGAAAACGGAAGGGAACCGTTGAAGTTGTTAGATGAGAGGCCAAGATATACGAGTTGGAAGAGATTTCGTACCATAGATGGAAACTCACCGCTGAACTTATTATACGAGAGGTCTAAATATGTGAGTTGAGAAAGGTTCCCCAATACAACTGGAAGGTTACCTTCGAACTGGTTATTTGACAGATCAAGAGGTGTGAGATGAGTAAGGTTTCCTATCCAAGAAGGAACGGTCCCGAGAGTTCACAGTAATTGAGATCTAAAACATTCAAGGACTTGAGCTTTCATATGGAATTGGGTATTTCCCCTGAAAACTTGGTGAAGGAAAGATCCAACAGCCTTAAGGAACTACCGAGCTCGAATTTTGGAAGACAAACAATAAGATCACTGTTTTGTGACACATTGATGGCATGAAGATTAGGCAATTGAAAGATTTCTTTTGGAAATTCAACTTTCAAATAGCATCCACTAAGAGAGAGACGTCAACAAAGTTAAATTTACTAGGGATTCAGGTAATGCTGAATTAAAATTGACCTCATCTAGGTGAACTTCTCTTAAATTTGTCATATTTGGACAAGGATTTGCATGGTTATCGATCTGGAAAAAATAATTGCCAGAAAGCTTGCCAAATTGAAACCAAATTGATCAACAATGAGACTTCTGAAGGAATATCCCTAGAGAACTTGGCGTAAGAGAGATTGAGATGAGTTAACCTTGAAAGCTTGCCAAACTCAGACGAAATTTGGGAGAAGTTGAAGTCGTTGAAGGCGAGATTGAGACGTTGAAGATGATCCAATCTGAAGAGGCTGCTGTTGCAGTGGAAAGGACCATGAAGCCCACTGTTGCTGAGGTCTACGCTTATCACATGACCAGTTGACATATTGCATGTGACACCATCCCACACGCAACAGTCACTGCTGGCTTTCCAGGTATCCATGTTCTTCGCCTCGGAAGGATCGTCAAAGTAAGGCTTCTGAATCACGAACTCCTGCTTCAGTTGCAGCAAAGCAGAGCTTTGGTCAGAGAGGCATCTGAAAGCGAGCAGAGAATGCGAGACAATGAAGCAGAAACTAAAGAGGTAAACTATGAGGAACAGATTGTAGAAATTGAGTTTTCTCATCTTGCTGGAAATGGAGGTCTAATGGTCTACAAGTCTCAAGAATGATTTAGTAGAGCGAGTCTCGTCAGGCTTTATATAGATAAAGTTTTAGCATGTCTATGTGCTTTATCATCTAACGTCAACATGCATTGACTAATAATAATCTGAGCATGTTTTTCACTTTAATTTATGTATTTTTTTTTAAATGTTAATAAAATTATAATTAATTTTGAAAATCAATCATTCCAACATAAAAATTTATTTCAAACAGATACACCAAATGCACAATGAATATAGCATCTCACCAAGCTTTCAATACCAGTTTTTCTTCTGCATGGGATTAGGTAAAGAAAAAGTAGTTCTTGTAAGTCTGAAAGAAATTTGTTATTACAATTTATGGACTTGAAACAAAGATCTACAAGAATAAACTTTAAACACTTGTTTGTAATATAACTTAAACTCAAATTTTTCATCTCAAATTTTTTTTTTCTGAAAATCAACAAAAATTATAACTTGTTTTTAAAAATTCAATCAACTCAGATGTAAAAATTTCAACTCAAACTATTTCATTAAACGGAGCCTAAGACTTGTGCACCATGGAGTCACGTAAGAAATATTTAAATATGACACAAAATATAATTAGAAGTATGTGAATTTACAGATATTGGATTTTTGAATGGAATCATTTAGTTATCATCTTGACTAAATTACTAACAGATTTCTTCCAAAATTTTACAGAAGGGACTATTATAACAATGTTTTTAATAATTAAAGGGCATTCCATGTTCTTTAAAAGTGATGTTAACTAACTTATTTTCGTCCAAAAATTAATTGAAATTACTACTGTAATAATGTTTATTGATTCTATCTAAAAATTAACATAAATAACTATTTTAATAACATTTTTAATAGTTTAGTAGTGACAAAAGGAAAAACTTAGACTAGCGGTAACATTTGCGGTAACCATGGACGTCAAGTAAGAAATTCCAAAGAATATTGTTTTTTTCCCTGAGAACAAACCATTTAAAAACTAGTTTTTTTTTTTTTTTTTTTTTTTAATTCATACTATGAAAATGCAATGAGGCTGATGACTGATTTGAGATTACAAATTGCATTTTGAATGTTTGGATTGAATATGTATTTAAACTAACGTGTATTTGAATAATTTTTGTAAAGATGGTTTTTATGTAGTCAAAGGTAAAAAAAAAAATCGCGAATTTACTAATTTCTAGTTTTCACATGTGGGCCTAGACTAATACAAATGCCAACATCGACTAATCAATGGTGAGAAGATGCAAATGTGAAAA
>CM046363.1:10790859-10822204 GCA_025413025.1 Ficus hispida
GAGGGTTCTCAGCTTTAGTTAATTGAAAGAAAAATATTTTCAATATGATATATTCGCTGAGCCCTCAAATAAAGTTAAAGAAAAGTATCTTAATTATAAGATACAATATGTTTTCTTTTCAAGTATGGAAAAGTTATATCTACTTTTCAAACATGGCAAGTTATGTGATATACTTGCACAGTTTTTCATGTAAATAGTTTTTGTGATGCAGTGCGGAAAAAAAAATGATGATGATGAGATTATGCAGTATGAAAGAAAAGTATGAGGGTATGAAATGATAAGCATGAGAAAATGAGGAATGAGGTATGAGGATATAGAAAGAAGATTATGGTTCTATATAAGAAACATGATCCCATTATGATATTAAAATGGGAACATGAACAAGTTATTAAATTCATAGTAATTTGTTATGAATTGATAGTGGATTGAAGAAAAGCCACTTAAGATTATTCGAATTTTCGAGGACGAAAATCTTTTAAGGAGGGTAGAATGTAATACCCGAAATTTTTATGGCTTATGATTCCTGTAGATACAAGGAAAACCTAAGTTTGAATCATGATCGGAATAGAATATCAGTATAAGTTTGAGTTCTCAATTAATTAGCTACGAGACTCAAAAATAGTTTGCTTAGGCAAATATAGGCCTTTTTGGAAAAAAGGGGCAAAATAGTAATTTTGACTTTTATTCTGGTCAAAGTTGACTAAGGTGAAACCGCAGTGTAAATTATCGGTATAGAAACTATACTGCAGAAAACTGTCGTTTCGGACGATTAAGCGAAAATAAGGCTTGAGACGTCGCTAGAGGAAAATTAAGCATGATTTTTGAGACATAAAGGACTAAATGGTTTCGAGCTCTAAGAAAAAAAATCCATTTGGCTCAGTTAAGTGCAGTTGAATTCTGGACCGTAGTCCAGTTTGGCAGTACTGTTTTAAGTGAAAAACAGTACTAGTATTATTTCAATTAATGAGAAATTGGATTGTATCTCTATATTTAGGGATTTTTGGGAATTAAGTGGACCATTATGTATGAATTAGAAGCCAAGTGGCTCCACTTTAGTCGCCACCTCACAGGGACTAAAATGCAAATATTTTGTCCTTAAGGGCTAAAGTGTAATTTTTGGAAATTATGAAAAGTAAGTTTTAAGCATGAATTAAGGTTGAAAAAAAAATAAAATTGGCCAACAAATTACTTTGTATGGCCGGCCACTCTAATGGTTTAGGGGGAGGCAATTAAGCTTGCTTTTGATGAATTTAATGCAAGATAAGAAAAAAAAAGGTGTGGTGGGTCCACCTTTGGACACCTCATCACCTTAGCTCACACACATACATGTTCTAGAACAAGAAATAGCCGGCCACTAAGGAAGCAAAAAGAAGCAATTAATTGGGTTCATGCACTTTGTCAGCCGGTCCTTAATGCTTGGAAAGCAAGGAAAAAAAAAATTGCTTAGGTAAGCATGCTTAGGCAAGCCTAATGACATGAGCAAGAGGACACCTCACCAAATTGATTTTTTCCCTTGTTCTCTAAGGGATTGACCGGCCACCTAAGAGGAGTAAAAGGGCATTTAGAAAATCTTTTTCAGCTATAAATAGAGGAAGGGGGGGGGGCGGATTTTTGGAGTGAAAAATTGGAAAAACAAGCCAAACTATGGCAAAATTTTTCCTCACCCAATTTCCCTCAAAACCGAAACCCAAAGGAAGAAAAGAAAGAAAAAAAAAGTGGAACTAGGAACTAGCCTAGGTGATGGTCGGATTTTTGGTGAGAAACCAACAAGGGGTTGCTGAAATTTTGAAACCCATTTGGAGGGCAAAAGCCGGCTGTGATGGCAGCCAAAAGGGAAGGAGAAAAAGTTGGAACCCAAGCTTGAAAACCAACTTCCAAACCCTAGGTAAACCCTAAAACCCTAAGCTTTTTAATTGAGCTTTAATTTGGAAATTTATGTGTATTTCCATGTTGGTTTGTATGAGCATAAGCGCACTTTAAATTTTCTGCCCTAGTTATGATTTTAGGGTTTATGATTTGATGGTTTCAATTCTTGCATGCTAAGTGTTTGATGAATGTCTAGGGTTTTGTATGTTGATGCATGATGAAAATTTTGATTTGCATGGATGCATGTTTTACGTTAGAAGCGCTGCATGTTTGCTGTGTAAGCTCCCGAAGTGATCGGTCGAGTTAGAATCCGCGAAATAGGACGTAAACCGGACTTAACAACCGAAACTGCCAATTCGGATTCCAAACTGGCCAGTTTCGGGAAAAGTGAAATTTGAGGCCTTTAGAGGCCGAACTAGGTAAAACTCAAAACATGAAAGTTGTTCAGAATGATTTTTCCTAGGGGACAACGTGGGCAGAATCCCAAAATGAGACTCCAATGGTCTCTGTTTTTACAAAAACCCGTGGCTAGTTTGCCCAGACCCAGTTTACAGGGTCAGCCAGTTTCAAATTAAAACTGGTATGAATCCAAGCAGAACTGGACTTTTCGTAAAACACAAAAGTTTTAGAATTTTTCGAGATCTACAACTTTCGTGAAGACAACTTTTTTAAATTCAAATCAGATTTTTAAACTGACACGGATTGGTGAATAGTGTGCAGGAAACAAGAAATTCCTGTACAGGATTTTCTAAAAACAGTACAGAAAAACTGTATTTTTCCTCAAAACCACTGTTTTGACTAAGGAAACTGTTCCAAAGGCAGTTTTCAACAGTTGATAATTTTTACAAACCCTACTTCAGGGGATATGATTTTTCTAATATTAAATCAATGATTTTAAAACCTAAAAGGTTGAATTTTTTCCAAAGAAAGATAAGAATGGATTTTAAAACCAAAGGTTATCTTTCTTTCGGAAACAAAACAAGGATGGACGGTAATCGGGAAGGATACCCGAGTTACTGCACAGGGTCCAAAGTCAAGGCAGACGTAGGATAATTAGACTAAGCTTGATTACCTCAAGGGTTACTCAAGGTAACCCAACAAGGTATTAAAATTGAGTTTGATCTTAAAACCCAAAAAGGATTAAAATTAAAAATGACAAGGCATAGGCCAAGGTTAGGATGATACCTAACCCTATTCATATATGATTGGGATTAATACCCAAGGTTACCTTAAGTAACCAAGTAAGTCATCATAAGTTATAAGGGAGACTTACAGCTAGAATTTCGTAGGCATGTTGGTATGGTCACCAACATTCCACAATACTAATTAGACCCTTATCTATGTCCTTCATCAAGCAGGAGGAAGCCTGCGGCTACCCGGAAGAGGAGCAGCTTTACGTAGGACATAGTAAAAGAGGTAAGTACAAACCTCACCTGCAGTATGGAAAATAATAAAAGATATTTTCCAAGTATACATGCTATGCTATGTTATGCTATGCTATAATGCTATGCTATGTTATAATGCTATGCTATGTGATGCTATGCTATGTTATGATATGAGATGCCATGTAATGATGTGATGCTATGACATGTTACATATTATGCCATGTTTTCTAAAATGTCATGGTTTTAAAAATGTCATGTTTTCAAGAATGCCATGATATGGCAAATGTTAAGTTTGGATTTGACGTTGTGACATCATGAAGCATGTTCACTAATGTTAAATCACATGGTAAGATGATCAAGTAAGGTGTCGTACCAACCTCCCGTGATCGTGGAGAATACATGTTAAAAACCAGTTGTGGCATTAACCTCTCGTTGATGCGTGAGGGTCACGTTATGATTCCCAGAACTGTTAGGGCCTTGCAAACCCTAGCTTTGTCTGGAGGCTGCGCGCTTTTGGTACGGACACTAGGGGCCCACATGTAATCAAGATAATGAGTAAAAGTGTCTAAAAGATTTATAATTGGACATAATCGGATCATGCATAAACTACATGATGATTGATATGTTACTTGATGTTTGAAAAGATTTTTGTGAGATCATGTTTGTACTTGCTGGGCGAAAGCTCATTTGTATATTTCATACTGTAGGTAAGACGCCTGCAGCATTACTTGATGGGCCATGGAGACGATGCAGCGAGTGAAGGGCGGTGTGGGATACCACTACGCAATATTTTCCGCAAATGTTTTTAAGTATGATGTTGTATATGGATGTGATGTAATGTTTCCAAGGTCCGATTTAAAAGGTCATGGTAACCTTATAATCGGCATAACAAGTAAAAGGGGTAGACATGATGAAGTTTACCCGTCAGTACAAGTTAATTCAAGTTGAGTTTCGAGTTATGATTTTTAAATAAAGTTTAAAGTTTTAAAAGAAGAAAAAAAAATTTATACTGAAAATTTTTTCGATAAAACAAAGATTTAAGTTTAGCAAGTTTGGTAACGGCCCACGTTTACGTATTCGGCCCTACGTGACGTAGTCGGCCCTACGTTGATTTTCGGGGCGTTACAGAACCACTATAAATTTTGCGTGTGCACTTGATTTTTTTTTCTTTTTTTTTTTTTCATTGCTCTCGCTACTAAAAGATTAGGGCTTTAACCCATAACAACATAAACATACACAAATACATTATATGGGTTGCCGTTCCTGCCATCAAATTTGGTTCTTGTTGACATCAATGGAGAAAACAGCCCGGAAAAGAGAAGATGTTGAAAAGAAAAACTCACACTAGTCTCTCTTTTTTTTTTTTTTTTCAACACACAAGTGATCAAGACTATATCTATATACCCACGTACACCTTTTACAAATCACAATTAACTTAAAACTTAACGAAGAAAACAATGACAACAGAAGTGACAGGGAAAAAACGGTAAGCACGATAACAAATGATAATAAACCAGAAATAAAACGAGAAGAAATCGAAGAACGACAAAGAAATTGGTGAACGACAGAAAAAGATAAAATGTCTGAGAGGAATAAAATAAGAAGCAACAAAAATAACAAAAAATAAAATAAAATGATGGAGTCATCGTCTCAAAAATTAGACATAATTTAGTCAGATTTTCTTCTTTTTTTTTTTATGATTTTATTAAAAGTTCCATGCCCAACTTGATTAACAGTTCATCTTGTTGGTGATGAACATATATATAGCGTTAAGGCTACGGTTGCTGATCAAGCAAGTATGTGGAAGAAGCATCTAAAACCGGTAGTTTGTTGAAGCTCGACAATAATGCACTTGCTCAGATAGAGATGGAGATAGTTTATATCCATGGCTCTTGGCCTGATCTGTCAGATCTTGATAATCTTGCTTTGTCCACAGATCGAATTCCTTAAACAAAAAAGAAGTGCACATTTCTTTGCTATGTCCTTGTAGGCGTAGTCAGTAGTCAGACTCTATTTCAGTTCTCTGAATTTTAATAAGATTAGGAATACTGTATATATATATATATATATATATATATATTTTTTTTTAAAGAAGATCATTGTTCAGTGTACCCCACCCCTCTACTATCTTTTTTTTTTTTTTTTTTTATGAACTTGAGAACAGGGGATTCAAGTGAATGCCCTCACCTTATAATGAAATGATAAAACAGAAAATAGGGCCGTTTTTATTATATTATTTCATGAGAAAAGAAAATACAAATATATAGAGGTTGGTCACCCAATTAAGACCTTAATAATAAGGACCAAAAAATCATCCAGAAAATCCTCTAAATTAAGCCAATATATCTGACTAATTATCTTGTCAGTTAATAATCACTGATTTTGGACACTTTAAAATGTTTTCAATAGTCTTTTTGTGTGTTATATTTACACTTTAAATGATGAGCTTAATACGGAGTATCAAGTGGACCACAAATAAAGATTAAAATGAAGAAAACAATCATGGAAGCGGAAAGCAGTCGACCAATTAGGAGAATTAAGAACTTTCTGAATCTAGGTTAAAATCAAATGAGTGATGTGTTTTCTTTTTGGTTGCAAAATTTGCCAAACTTGAAGGTTCTTATATTAGGATCAAACAAATTTGAGGGTCCTATATGGTCTGTCGCTGAACCTATGGCATTTGCAGAATTGCAAATTCTCGATCTCTCTTATAACCATTTTACTGGAGGATTACCCTCCGAGTTCTTCAAGAATTGGACATCCATGTCAAAAGCTGGTAAAGGTTAAGAATTATAGTCAATTTGATCAAATCTGGAAAAAAAAAAATGGTAAACAGCTATTTTGTTATAAAAAAAAATAAAAAAGAGTTCGATCATCCATGAGATTGGGTGACCAAAATAGACCACCCAGCCTCCTTTTTTTTTTTTTTTTGTATTTTATATGTAATAAAAATTAAAATCATTACTTTATTAGAGTAAAATTTAGGTCATCAGTAGTTATTGCTTTCCAACATTGTTGTCAATCATATATTGTTCCACTTATTATTACATTACACTATCTTTTTTCCAATTCATCTTGTTGCCTGAGCAATATGATGTTCCGTTTGCGCTGTCTTACGAAGTGATTTTTCAATTGGTAGGTAGACTTCGGTTTAAGAACAAGTATTTACTAAAATGTCCGAGATTATGCCTGTATTAACAACAACACCAAAAAATAAATAAATAAATAAATAACTTTTTCCATTATCTATAACTAAACCTCCGTTTGGTAAGTTAGTTGAAGATAAAATTTTTAAATTAGAGTTGGTTGACTTTTCAAAAATTAGTTATAAATTTTGTTGACTTTTCAGAAAAAGATAAAAATTAAGATGAAAAAATATAATTTAATTTGAGTTAAACTTAAATACCAAACGGAGACTAAGACGAACGCGAGGTCCGATGTAATTTTCATCCACATCCTTTAAGACGAAAGAGGCATGATTGGATCTTGTGTCGTCAAAGGATGAAAATGGTGCAACCCGATTCCGAGGGAGGCAAATGGAAAATTAACATTTGAAAATGAAGTTTGAGTATCTCAAAATGACTCGGAAATGAGTAAAAAGGTAATCAGTTATAGTTTTAGTACTGCTTATGCTCAACTTTCCTCTCTGCTTCAAAGTTCCAGATTGTGGCTATATTAGTGTACTGGAAACACAAAATTACTTCACCATTTAGAAGTTGAACTTCTCTGTTTCTTATCTGAAACCATTCGTTCTTTTGCTTTTCCTTGACAGCGCCCCATGGTCTGACAATCTGTCCAATTCGTATTTATACATCATATGTATTTGGTACCCTAAATTTGTCAACTTTTGAAAACTTGTCCACAAACTCTTAATTTTGGTTATTTTTCTCTGAACTTTCTAATTTGTTACAAGGTACTACATATTACTTAAAAGCCCACGCATGTCTTATGTGAAGACAAACCCCATTTCTAACTAAAAATTTCCAAATCTAATACAAATCCTAAGACAAATCTTCCAAATTCAAATATTTATTTTAATGTAAAGTTAACTAAACAGGACACAATGCAAAAATTTACAAAGTTAATGGGGGTAAATTGTCAAAATTAAATGTTGGAGGGCAATAAGTTATCAAAGAGTAACAAGTTTGGGAGATAATAGTGCTACATGCCTTTCACTATTTACCATGGTGGCTCAACTTAGTAAGAACTACTATAATGGCAAAAAATATTAATTGCATAGAAATAGTTTTTTCAGTTTTGATCCATGAACTTTGATGGAAATGACATTTTCATCTTCTCACGAGAATGGAAGATAAAAATGAAGACTACCCACAGGGACAATCCACATGTTGTTAATGTGCTTGAGATATGGTAAGCCATTAAAACGTGGGGGCGGAAGACTACTGCTCCTTCTGCTACCAAATGTATGATTATTGTTCAAAAGGACTATGCGCTCCAATCGCGGTGGAAGGAGCTCAAAGATTGGAACAAGAGAGGCAAGCTATGGTGACCCAAAATGAAGACACTTGAAGAACTCATACACGTTGAGCCTCGGAGTCTAATCACTGCCCTGACTCTGAGTTAGCATGCAAATCGATATTGTACTTTAGGTTACCCTAATTTTACTTTATATTGGGGGCACTGGCTTTGACGATATTAAGTTCGAGAAATGACAGATTCTGAGAGATGTGAGGTGTGTGATTCTCTTATAGTCTTCTTCCTCATATAAGTGAAAGTGATTTCTGACGGTTAAAAGTCGATACAGCTCTCACATTAAGGGTAAATCACTATAAATCTTGTGTTTGCACTTTTTTATTTTATTTTATTTTATTAGGCTCGTTAATACAGGATTGTGGTTTTAATTCAGGACTATAGATCCTTGGACAATTATTATCTGGATTGCTTCTTTCCATCCATGTAGCTAGGTCGACATCAACTGTGGGCAGTACGTACCTTTATGGAGGGTACCCCCAGATGGCCGTTCAATGAGTCGTGGTTGGCTTCCGGGAAAAACTGATGATCTCGGAATTTCTGGACTTCATGGTGCTAAAGTATTCCAAGTTAATTTTGTTGATCTTTTCTTTGTTTATAAAAGGCCGGTAAAAGAAAATACAATAACTTATAACACAAGAAAGGATCGATAAAACAATAACGAAAGAACAAAAACGAAAATTAAGGAAAAAAATGAAATATTAGAAATTATTAAATACGATAACAAAATCCAACGATAGAGAATAAACGAGGAAAAAGTTCAGAGCCAAATAAAAAATGTTAATTCAATTTTTTTAAAAAAGAAATTCAATTTAATGTATATGTCAATGTTCTCTCTCTCTCTCTCTCTCTGTTTTCTTAATTGAATCTATCTTCCCCATCTATCTAATCTATCTTCCAAAATCTCCACCATAGATTCATCTCTGTCATCCGGAATCGACATCTTCAAATCCAATTGGCCCAAACCTTATTTTTCGATTAATTTTCTTTAAATCTTGACCATTGATCTTATCTTCCACAATCTTAACCATTGATCTTTTTTCTTCAATCTCAACCATTGGTCTCCATGTTGACATTGATCAGTGCATTGTTTTGACTCGCATTATTCTGGCTCTTAAATCTTTTTTTTTTTTTTTTCCCTTGAGAGTGTCGCACATTCTAACGCTTAATTAAATCTTTATATTCCAGCAGATAGATTTTATCTTTACTTGATAATGTGTGGGAGATGAAAACGGTTCAAATTAAGCTACAAGTCCCTTTATTAAATCTTATAATTCACCTCGGTTTTCTTCACTTAAAAAAAAATATTAAAACCTTTGGGGATATATTATCATAATCAAAACTTTCTTTTTCCAGCTAGAGATCATATGTTCAGCTGTTTTTTTTTTTTTTTTTAAAAGGATTCTGCTGTTCTTTCCTTTAACGAAAAAGGAGGAGTCTTGAATGCATATTGATCTTAGTCTTGTTTGGTGCTCCGGTTCAGTTCAGTTTAGATTATAATTTTTTTTTTTTTTTGAAAAGTCAACCTTAATTTCACTATTTATAGTTACTGCTACAACTTTGTAACTCAAACTTTGTAGGTCCATAACTTTACGTATACAAATCCAAATTGGATGATTTTTTTTTAAATTGCATAAAATTTCGAGGTGAATGAAACAAGCTCCATATTGATTTTATTTCGAACACATTTCATGTTTTTTACACTTTTTAACTTCAGTGATTTAAACACCTCACCAAACATACCACTTAATTAAACTAATTTCAACCTAAAAATTTCAATTTCAACCTATGTACTAAACACATTTTTTTGCACTAATGTAGCCTGACCTTATCGTGCAGTTGTAATTTGCATTCTGAATTTTTAATTTTGATAATTTACATTTTAAACTTACAAATATGTAACAATATACCCTCATTAATAAAAATGTTAATTTTTTTAATCAAAATTGATAATTGATTTGCATATAGGTCGTTAATTAAAACAGTAAAGGTCTTCTTTTAATCAATGCACCCAAATTTATATTTTCACAAAGTTAATTCAAAATTTTCTTTTTTGATGAAACTTAATTAAATATCTTAACCTTAAAAAGTTTGCATTGCAATAGATATATATGTTTATTCATGTCGTTAGTTAACAATTCGTGTACAAAATACATGTAAATTTCTTTTAAAAGATTAACATTGTTATCAGTTAGGAGGAAATTACTTCAAGATTGTAAGTTTAGATCACAATTGTCAAAATTAAATATTCATGGTGTAAATTGCAATATGTCATAAATGAAGAGTGCATGGTATAAAAAAAAACATTGATCCTAACTACGTCTCTGCATTCCACACACGACTCAAATTCATTATATATGTATATATATTATATATATTTGTAAATGAGTCAAGAACCATTTATGTTACCCAAAATTGCCTTTTCAAGTTAAGGAAAGAAAAGAAAAAGGGGAATACGAATAATATATGCTAGTAAAATTTTTGGTTTTTGGGACTCGAATCATTTTTGTTTAGGATATAGTGCAATAAAACGGTTCCATAATGACAAGCATAGATGTCGCAACAACGAGGAATGTACAACGGTATTGTACACTCTTCAAAGCAATTGGTTTTTTTTTTTTTTTTTTAAACACACAGATAAGAAGATACATTTTTCAGGGACAGATTGAAGGACTTTTAGAAGGAAAAACCAAGTAGACTTCAAAGTGATTGGTTGATGATTCTAAAAACCTAGCTATTTGAATAGAAAAAATTCAAAATATAAACCAAAAAACAAACAAGCAAACAAACCAAGTAGTGGGGCCTATAGAAGACTTTTCCAGGGAGATTTTGTTTGCACACATAATATTGATAAGGGTGGTTCTATTCACATTCACCACATGAATTTTTACACACCCCTATTAATTAAATTCTTTAATTACAAAAATATCCTCAAACAAAATGACATAAAAGGACAACTATTATAAATTTAATTGCTTACTTGATAACTTATAATAAAAAAGAAACTCAATGATATTCTTTTTTCTTTGCACACACCTATATATCAAATTAAAAAAAAAATTACATATAAATCTTATTATTTAGAAACTTACAACAAAATCCTAATTTTTATCTGAGAAAATTACCCTGAGATATGTTAATATTCTTTGTAATAGTTTTACCGTTTTGGTTTTTTATTTTATTTTCTTTTATAACTTGATTCCCAACCCCCACAACCCCCCCCCCCCCCCCCCCCCCCCCCCCCACGTTTGAATGTTACCATCATACGTTGATTATTGGTTGGTTGCTAGACATAAAATTATATATGTATGTTTATTAATTGTTGAACACATCGTCTAATTTTTAAAGAAACAAAAATAATTAAAAAAAACACTACATTAACTACAAATAGAAATAATATTGTTTAAAGAAACAAAAAAAAAATTCCCTACAAATTTAATTAACGTTAATTTCATTTTATAAACTCTAAATTGTTTTTTATCATTTTTTTAAGAAATCTTTATAACTACATAAACATTTTTAATGGAGGATTCAAGTGAAACAGAAAAAAAAAAAAAAAAAAAAAAAAAAAAAAGGATGTTTCTTAAAGAATCAACAACTATTGAAGTATGTATTTTTAATTTTTTGATTTCTTAGTATTATGTGTTCTTTTTCTTTGCTTTTAGTATTTGAAAAAAAAATTTGTGGTTTTTTTTAGTATGATTCTTCGTTTGTTTATTTTTTCTTGATAGGTTCGTTTATGTGATTTTATACTTATGTTTTTTTTTTTTTTTTTTTAAAGCAGGATGACATTACTGATTTTTTATCAAGGCATACCTTGATTTTTTGTTCTTTCCTTAAAGTTGTTATTAAGGAAGGTTTTTCTTTTTCTTTTTCTTTTTTTTTTCCCATAACATCTTTGTTTTTCCTGATTAAATTTAGGGATACTTCAGAATGAAAAAAGTCTTCTTTTTTTTTTTTCCTTCTCTTATTTAGATTTTGTTAATTTATTTCTAATAAAACAAATTAAAATTAAAATTAAAATGAAAGTGAGTGTGTGAGAGAGTTAAGTCTGACATTATGTAAAAAGTATCTATAAAATGATAGATTTAACATCTTTATTTTATGAAGCAATTATTAGGTGGAAATATTTAAAATATAACCACTCAATTTGATATTAATTATTAATTAGAAAGTGGTCCGGAGCAATAAGCTGCGACTTGGTAGGCAACTTCTACTTTTTTTTCTTCCAAGTCGTCCACTATTGACTTTTAATTACTAAAATATGTTTATATATGCATATAATCGTATTTGATATTATCACTTGGCATTTATGAATGGTAATAAATTACCTTTTAAAATATAATAATAATAATAATAATAATAGAAAGCGTGTTTTGTTTAACATGTGGTGTGTAAGATTTTCTATCTTGATCATCTGCAGAAGTTTGAGTGGCAGTGGTGAGAAACCCACTGACTAGATTTTCAAGTAAACGTCAACGGTGGGACTTTCTGGAAAGAAAAAATAATGGAAGAGGAGGAATATGTAAAATTATATGTTAGAAAAATAATTATGAAAGAGAAGGAAAAATGATGGACAGAAACAAAAGAAAAAAGGTATCATCATATCTTAGTTTGACTACTTTATTATGACTGTATGTTATGTTAGAGCATCTTCAAAAATGGTGTATCAATCATAAATTTTGATATTTGTATAGAAAATATATTATTTAATAGATTGTTATTTTTTTAATGTTAAATTTATTAATTATATGATAAATTTACTGTAAGGTATTAATAATGTCAAATTTAAATTTTATTTTTTATCGATTGGTGTCTTCACCTTTTAATATAATCAATATAATATTTTTATTTTTAAATTATTTAAATGCTAAAAAAATTCATTTTTTCGAGCTCCAAAACATAATAAAGATGACAAAAAGTATAAATGGCATTATATCATCATAGAACATAAAATATGAGAATACTATTTTTCACTCTTTTTATAGCAAATATCATTATGACATCTTATAATCAAACACATTGGAGATGGTCTTACAGGTCTTCAGTCTTCGCATGTTTCACGTCATCAACCGTAAACTCATGTCAATTTTAGTTATTATTTAATTAGTCATATTACAATAGTAATGTGACATCAAATTTTTGGACTTATAGCATACACTAATTAAAAGCCTCCATTTACCATCTTAAATTTTTGTTAAAAATATATACAATTTGAATTGAGAATCTATTATATTATGGACTCAAAATTTCCATTTGAATTTTTTTTTTTAGTCAACAAAAATTTTAATAATTTTTAAAAAGTTAACAAACTCTAATATAAAATTTTCATTATTAACCGATGCACCAAACATACCCTAAAATAAATAAATGTTTGTATTTGGGAGAAAGAAAAATGATGTGTCAATATATGCCTACTAAAATTTGAGGTACGAGGAACAATAACATGTAGAATGAAACATGAAGCCCTTGCTTCATCTATAAATAAAGCCCTTGACGTGCATCAAATTCTACACCAAAACACACTTGCTCTCCTTTACATTTTGTCTTTGGTTCATTGCTCTTGATATGCCAGTTTTCGTCCTAATTCCTTTCTCTCTCAACATGAAGCGAATGAAACATGAAACTCATTTGTCCTATCTCTTTCTTCTTCTCATTTCCTGTTGCTTCTTTGTTTCACATTCTCTCGACTCCTCCACCACTTCCCTTCGTCCATTCCCATGTCTTCCTTCTCAAACCTCTGCTTTGCTCCAACTGAAGCACGAGTTTTCCTCTTCTCATGCAAACATTTTTGAGAATTGGAACCATTCCAGGGACTGCTGCTCTTGGGATGGAGTGACCTGCGATGCCAAGAACGGCGAGGTTGTCAATCTTGATCTCAGTAGCTGCGGCATCAATGGACCTCTCAGTCCTAACAGCAGCCTTTTTGACTTGCTTCACCTTCAAAGTCTCAACTTAGCCTCCAACAACTTCAGTCCCTCCACTGTTTCATCGAGATTCGGGCATCTCACGAGGCTGACCCACCTCAACCTCTCTTACTCCTTGTTCTCAGGGGAGCTCCCGCCGGAGATTGCCCGACTGACCGAGCTGGTTTCACTTGATCTCTCCTCTTATGAATATTATGATCATCCCATGGTGGTGGACATGACGAGGCTTGTCCAGAACCTGACGAAGCTGAGAGTACTTTACTTGGACCAAGTCACAATCTTTTCTTCATCAGTGCATAAATCCACGGTAAACTTATCTTCCTTGACATCTCTGTCTCTTTATGGATGTAGTTTGCATGGTGAATTCCCACACTATATCTTCAACTTGCCTAAGATTGAGGAAATTTATATGTCGGATGGCTATTCCAACCATACGGATTTGGGTTTTTTACCAGAATTTCAATCTGGCAGTAACCTGAAATATTTGGTTCTTTCCTTCGTTCGGTACTTATCCGGAAAACTGCCTATTTCAATTGGCAATCTTAAGTTCTTGATTCTCTTAAATCTTGGAGGTTGTAGTCTTTCAGGCTCTATTCCCTCTTCGCTTGGAAACTTAACACGAGTGGAAGAGTTGGATCTTTCACTCAACAGTTTTAGCGGTCAATTTCCGATGTCAATTGGACATCTCACATCTCTGAAACAATTAGATCTTTCAGGCAACAGTTTTGGTGGTCAAGTTCCGATGTCAATTGGACATCTCACATCTCTAAAACAATTGAGTCTTTCGGCGAATAGATTTAACGGTGAAATTCCGTCTTCCCTTGGAAACGTAAGGCAACTGGAAGAGTTGCATCTTTCATACAATAGTTTTAGCGGTCAACTTCCACTTTCTATTGGCAACCCCTTGCAACTACGATACCTGGATCTTTCAGAAAATAGCTTTAGCGGTCCAATCCCATCGACCCTTGGAAACCTTAGGCAATTAGATTATTTGCAACTTCGTTACAATGCTTTCACGGGAAAGTTCCCGCTGTCATTGGTGAATCTAACTTTACTTGAACGGTTGGATCTTTCTAATAACCAATTGACAGAGCTCTCTGATCCTTCCAATGCACTAGAGAAACTTAATATTTCTTCTCTTGACTTGTCATATAATTCAATCACTGGAGCCGTTCCTTCTTCTTTATTCAGAGTACCTACTTTGCGATACCTATACCTAAATCTAAACCAGCTCACCAGTATAGATAATCACAACATCTCTTCAAGCTTATTGTCTTCTCTTGATCTTAGTTTTAATAACTTAAGCATTGAGTTCAGCATCTTCTCGGATCTGTGTTGCCTCGAAGAACTCTATCTTTCTCATAACAATGTCTCCCTGCCAAATAAAGGTGAAAGTTTCACTTTTCCCAAATTTATTGAGTTGGATTTGTCTTCGTCAAACATAAGGCAGTTTCCAGATTTCCTGAAAACCCAAGATGAATTATTCCTCTTAGATCTTTCCAACAATAAAATTGAAGGCAAACTTCCCAAATGGTTCTGGACAATAGGGAACGATTCTACGTTCATGCTAGATTCTGTCTCTGAATTGCGTCTTTCTAACAACTTTATCAGTGGTTGGGAAGAAGCAGTCTCTTCGATTATTCCAACGCGGACAATATGGGAAATATTAGACCTAAGTGCTAATAACTTGACTGGAACCGTTGATCCCATACTCTGTAAAATTGGACTCCTTTCTCTTGATCTCTCCAAGAACCACTTGAATGGCTCCATACCGCAATGTTTCGGTACCTCAAGCGAGCTTGAGATTCTGAGTTTGCAGGATAACAATCTTGACGGAAACTTATCTCATAATATGTTTACAGAATATGGTTGTCGGAATTTCCTAGCATTGGATCTTAGTAACAACCGTTTAGAGGGCAAGGTTCCACGATCTTTGATCAAATGTCAAAATTTGAGACTTCTGAATCTTGGTTTCAATCAAATGAGTGATGCGTTTCCTTTTTGGTTGCAAAATTTGCCAAACTTGAAGGTTCTTATGTTAGGATCAAATAAATTCCAGGGTCCCATATGGTCTCCCGATAGACCTCTGAGTTTTGCAAAGTTGCAAATTCTCGACCTCTCTTTTAACCATTTTAGTGGAGCTTTACCCTCGGGGTTATTTAAGAATTGGACATCCATGATAGAAGGTGGTAAACATAAAGAACAATTTGATGACGTTATTATAGTTAGCGGAGCGAGTACTGTCATCAATGATATCGGGCCAGTGACATTGACTAACAAGGGTAAAAATCTGACGTATGACGAAATTTTACCCATCTTGGTGGGCATAGATCTTTCCAATAACAGATTTCACGGAGAAATTCCAAAGAGTATAGGTAATCTTCGGTCACTAGTTGTGCTCAATTTATCAAGCAATAATTTCGGAGGCCTCATCCCATCATCTATGGGGCAATTAACTGAACTCGAGTCATTGGATCTCTCCAAAAACAAGCTTTCTGGTAGAATTCCTCAAGAGTTGACCAACCTGACATTTCTTCAGTGTCTAGATCTCTCGCAAAACCAACTTGTTGGCCCAATACCACAAGAGAGACAATTTAGTACATTCTTAAATTCGTCTTTCGACGGAAATTTGGGACTATGCGGCCCTCCATTGTCGAAGAAATGTGGAGACGATGCAACACCAACTTCTAGCCATGGCCACAGATCAGAGTCGGACAATTTTGGTTTTAGTTGGAGACCAGTAGCAATGGGATACGGGTGTGGAGTCCTGATCGGAGTTATCACCGGATATGTGGTTATTTCAAGGAGACCCTACTGGCTCGCAAGAACTTTTGGTGGCTTCATACTCTGGTGACCATGAATCAAGCCACACTCTTTTAAAGGTACTTGTTCTACATTTTGAAACCAATTAATTTATTTTGTACAGCAATGAGTGTGATTTTTATATCTGCCTTATTGGTAATTTATCTATGAACTAGGTTGAGCTGTTGTACATTTGATCACATATCGTTTGCTTTTAATTGTTTTTTCATAAAAACACGCTTTGTCTTGCATCAATGTTCATGGTTTCTTCACGAGAAATATTACCTATCAAAATGGTTCGTGTAGGTTCTCTCAAAAAAAAAAAAAAAAAGATATGTGTAGACATTTAATGTTAACTCGTGGTAGGTAAATTGTTAACTTTTATCCTTTTTTTTATTTTTTACTTTTTGAATTTAAGAGTTAAGAATTCAAATTATGTACTTTTTTAAGGAATTAGTTATGATATTACTGTTAGATTATGCCTGCAATCACATAGTTATTATTCTTTCGTATGCAAGTTTTCTTATTTTTATGTGGGATTTGGAGGTAAAAAACTTTTTAAAATAAAGTTTTTAAATAAATGGTTTAAATTTTTAAAAATTAATTAAATGATTATTTTTTTAAATGCTCAATCAATTTTGACAAATAATTAATAATTGATTAACCATAAAGAATAATTAATTTCGTTATGAATTAATATAAATAACCAATTTTACCTATTCCCTAATTTTTTTTTAAACTATTCCCCTAATTTTTTTTAGATTGTTAGATAAAATGAGAAGAAAATGGCATTCTTCTAATTTAAAATTAAAGGATAGGCTTCTCTTTTACCACGTTTTTTCAAATAAAAATAACAATAAAAATGCTACGTGGCAGACCGTAGAAGCATCATCTGAGTGGGCGAAAAGCCGCGAAACTGGAGAAAGAGTACACAAGAAGTTTTTTTTCTCCCTTTTGCCTTCGAAAATAAACCACAATACTTCTGGTTATGCGCCAAACGAATTTCGTCTCATTTTTACCCTTCATCGGCGATCAGCAAGTCCGTCGTCGTCCAGGGGCATTTCCGTCAATTCAAGCAACGTCCGATGGCGGACTCGCAGACCTTCAGCGTCCGCATCGTCGCCGCCAACTACTACATGGCGCCGCCGATTCCAGGCCTCGACCTCTCCTACAGCAGCTTCCACGGTATTCACACGACGCCGTTTCGTCACTTCGCTCCATCTCTCTACTTGTTTGGTTTCCGTGATTTTGCTGGAATCCAGATTTTCTTTCTTCGTTTCTAGGGTTTTGTCTAATATCGCTTGATTTTGATTGTTTATTGTTTGCGAAATTTGGTGTTAGTTGAAATTTGTTCGTGAATTAACGGTTCTCGAATTCATGAAAATCAGAATGTTGATGCTAGGATTTGTATGTGGATTGATTTTTTCTCGGAAAAGTAATATCTGTTGAATGATTTTTTTTCAGGCGGGAAAGTGAATGAGGTTCCTGTGATAAGAATATACGGCTCGACTCCGGCTGGTCAGAAAACTTGCTTGCACGTCCATCAAGTAAGATCACTTTCTACATTCTTCATTTCCCTTTTTTTTTTTCTTAAGATTTTTGCAATCCTTTTTTTTTTTTAATGCTTTGATATGATCTTGAAAATCATATATATTATTGAGGTTAGACTTCGTCTTCTCTTTAAAACGTTAACTTTAACAGTTTGCCTGACAAACGGTGAACTTCTGCTTTCATTTCGGATATCATTACAATTGGGCCAGCCCCAACTCATCGATCCGTTCAAGTCTCGAACGTCGATCGCTCACACAAATGGGTCAGACCCATACAACGATTCTAAATCATTTTGATATCTGCGAACATTTATAATCGAACATCGAACGTTCAAATCAAACATGATTTTTCGTTCTGATTGAATCTCAAATAAGCCACGAACGATGGATTATAAGGACAGAGCCTTATTTCTTACTTACCGTTCGTCGCTCGTTCATAATACAAGTAATAAGGACCATCTCCTATCACCGTCGAACCTACGATGGATAATGATGTGCCATATCTGTTATGGAAACTGACAAATACATGATTACCAATGGCTGTATATCAGTAACCGCAGAGGCCCATTATCTGTGACTCACACGAGTAACCACTAGGCCCACTATCTGCGATTCATACGGGTAACTGCCAAGTCCATGTCATGACACGTGTCCCACGGATAATAAGCAATAACCGTTTGCTATCAGTTATGGGTTCAGGCCCACCGATCTTCCTCTATAAATAGAGGAAGACCCTCCTTGCCAAAGGGGAGATCTCTCTCTTTTTTTCTGAATTGAAGACGTACTTTTCCAGAGCAGTATATTCATACTTCTCCTTCTACAGAAATTAACAGTTCTCTTTGTATTCAAAAGCGTTCAAATACAGTGAAGAAATATCATTCACAGAGGACGTAGCACTCGTTGGGCGAACCTCTCTAAATTGTGGTGTTGTTAATTCTATGCTGATTTCGTTTATTTCATTATTTTCACATCGGATTGTTTTATGAATTTCATTAACAATTTCCAAGGGCCCAATATATCTTGATTTATCGATATTGACTAACTCCGGTCGAAATTTGATAGTAGATAACCAGCATCTACATATATATATATATATATATATATAGTTTATTTCAATGTTTGGTATCTGTTCCTTGTGTAACATAGCTTTATATATACTCTTTTTTTTTTCTGAGATTTTGCCAAATAAATGATTTTTTTTTTTGGGGCTAATAATTGGCTTTTGTTTATTTTAATTTTTGTAGGTTTTGCCTTATCTGTATGTGCCATGTGCCGATATTCAATCTCAGAAAGAAGGTAAATAGAATCTTTCCTGTTTGAGCCAATGCCCAAAAGAAGATTGATGTAGAATTTCTGTTAGAGGGACTTGCAGATTTACTAGATTGAGATTTACAGCTCTTTATTTTCCTCCTCTGAATCTTCATTCTATTATCTAACCCACCTGCTATGATAATCGATGTTTTCATTTTCTGAGTGGGCATACAAAATTATTTAGGTTTTCTATTTTTTTTTGGTTGCATAGGTGATACATTCACGCACGAAATAGCTCTAGCTATAGAGAAAGGCTTAAAGGTTGGTATGCCTCGTTGCATCAGATTGAGTTCTCCTCTCAGGCTCTTGTATTTGCTTTACATGCTTTTTGTTCTTTGGATGGGTGATATCTAAAGTTTAGGTGCTAAAGTTCTGTGCGTGATATCTTCTAGCTTAAAAGTAAGGCATGTTGGAAACGGCAGCATGTTCATGGTTGCAGCCTTGTAGGTGCAAAAATATTCTATGGTTATCATTCATCAGAGGAGCTCTTCGTGAAGATATACCTGTATCCTTTTTGTTTTCTGTTGCTTTTTGATTGCCCGGGAGTATATTTTTGAGTACCTTGACAAGATATAAGCTATTACCCACATGATGTTTCTCGTACTGCTAATCTTCTTCTTGTAGAGATCTTGAACATCTCATTTATGTTCCGTTGTTGCTAACCATGCTGCTATTTTGTGTCCTGTTTACAATTTCTTAACTTATATTCTTTTCTATGTTATATAATTTAAGATATCTAGGACCCGGTTAGAACTCTGTTACCTTATTTTAGAAGAAACCTTAAAGTTCTAACAGGATCACGTATAGTTTTCAACGTCTTTATTTGTGTTTGGTTTGTCTTTCTTTTTTTCCTTTTTTGCATATGAAATATCTCAATTGCTTTTGAAGCATTGAAAAATAATTTGGCTTAGTACTATGTTTGTTGGCTTAGCCTAGTGGTAATTTTTATGCCGTCATTAATGTTGAGATCCTAAGTTCAACTCATCTGACCTTCAAGTTTAAAGGGAAAAAAAAATAATGGTCTAGAACTTTTGCTTTAGATGAAGATTCTTTTTTAGGTGCCAAACCCAGCGTTCAATTATTTATAAGCAAAAGGGACCTCTTCTTTTCCATTGCAAATGTTCACATTTTTCTTAACCAATCTATTGATGAAGATGTTTATGAAGCATACCAATTTACGTCCTGTTAAAGAAATTAACTTGTTTTTGTCATGGTTGGTTGACCTCATAAGTCATATTTTTAACCATTGATGATACTTTCTTTTCAGGATGGTGGAGTTCTTAACAAGTGTTTACAATCTCATAAAGCCCACATTCCCTTTATTCTTCAGTTTCTGGTAAGCAGTTTTTCTGCAAACTGAAAGATTCCAGTGGTTTTTTGTAAGAATTCAATCTGTTTTGAGCGTTTCCAAGATTTGCTAAATTATCCGTTTTTCAAGTGCTTAATAATCAAGCATTATTCCTATGATTTCATCAGCTATTACTATTGTTGCTTTTGCCGCTTTACTTATGATAAATTTGCTTTTCATTTTGTAGGTTGACTACAACTTTGATGGGATGGGTTATATACATCTGTCTAAAATGAAGTTCCTTCTTCCTGTACCAGATGTTTTCTCCCCAAAGAAATCTGTCGACACTGATCAACCTAGAAAGGACATGAATCCCTCGACATGCACGCCTCCTGATTCTAAGGTTATTTTTTCACTTGCTCATACCAGATGATTTTGAACAAATTTATCGGTATTCTTGTTTTTTGCTAGCATTTTTGGAATTTGAATAGACAATTTTTGTTTCTGTAATAATTTTGTGTTTACTGTATTTTGCATTACGCAGATACAAGTGGCCGTCCATCTTTTGATGCACCTGTTTGGATATCTTCCACGGTTCCAGCTGATTGGATGTGGTATTTTCCTACCGATTTTGATGTCTCAGCAAATCCAGATATCAACTCCATTAAATGTGAAAGTCTTTGTACAATCGAGGGGGATGTGACTGTAGATGGTTTGTCTAGCATCTGTCACTACTATCACAATTTACAGCATCTGCCTAGGTTACTTTTTTCGGGGACTAACTAAAGTTATAGATTATTCGTGATTTTGCAGAGATTCTTAATCAGCAATTTAAAATGTATGTATCCTTCTTACCAACACGTTCGGATGTGAAAATGGTTTGGGCACTTGTAGCAATCTGGAAGGTATGCGTCATTCAACTGGCTGCTAAAATTTCTGTGATTATGCATATTCACAAAAAATAATAATAATAATAATAATTATGAGATCATTGTTACAATTTTTTCCGACAAATTTTTTTCTGTTATGATTCTTTTTGGAGGAGGTTGTGAGAACTGGGATGCATGAGTTGGGGATTACCTTCCGATGAGAGGAAACCATTGCCAGAAGATGTTTTGAAAAACTGTAATATATTTGGTCCCAGTTTATGGACAAATTTGTTGAATTGCATAAGAAAGCGAAAGCCCCTTGTGTTCAACACAATGAGATACAAATGTGAGGTCTTTGCAGCTAATGACATCATCGATAAACGAGACAAACACGGTTAGACTTTTGTTATTCATGTCCCTTAATAATATTGACGTAGAACCTTAATAGTACCCAAAAAAAAAACTGAGAGATGCTTTACCTGATACATGTCGTCGCAGGAGGAAGAGAGGCATAACTCAATGCGTGTCATCGCAGGAGGAAGATGGTGCAATCCCCTGCATAAGGAGGAACATTGAACTTTCAGCTTATCGAATGATGGAGACATTAGATAAGAAGGTAATTGATCAATAGTTTTGTATTTCTTCCTTCCATCTGTATGTTAAGGTCTTCTTTGTTGTGATGCTTATATTTACGCTCTGATTCAAAGTTCCAGACACTGGCTATTTGAAGTTCCGATTATTTTCTTGTGATTCAAGACAAATATTCATTTTGCTATTGGTTCCTGAACATTCATAGGAATCTTTTATCATCTTTTCAGGGAAATGGCTGATAAAGATGGTGACTATCCACACGGGTATTTCATATGCTATTAGTGGGCTTGAGAAATTGCCAACAATCAGACATGGGTGAAAGACTATTGCTTCTTCTACTACCACAAATATGAAATAGTTCAAAAGGACTATGAGGCATGAGCTCGAATCAAGATGGAAGGATCTCTGAGAGCGGGCCATAGGGAAAAGATTGGAAAGCCATGACGGCTAAAAATGCAAATACACTTGAAGATCAACTGAAAGACATTGAAAACACTGAAGCGTAATTATTGCCTTGACGTAGAGTTAGCATGCAGATCCACTATGTATTTTTGGTTGCCCATGCAGATCCAACATTGGGGGCACCTGTTTTGGGGAAATATTCATGTTTCAAGAGAAAAAGTGAGTTTGAGAGGCGTGAGACATGTGATTATCTTGTAATATTCTTTTCCATTATAGTGAAGTCTGTAACGACTGAAAGAGGATGTAGCTCTCACATTGAGGGTGAACCACTATAAATTTTGCATGTGCACTTGGTTTTTTTTTTTTTTTTTTTAATTCATTACTCTCTTTACTAAAATATTAGGGCTTTTACCCATAACAACAGAAACATGCACAAATACATTACGTGGATTGCCTTTCCTGCCATCAAAGTTAGTTCTTGATGTCAATGGGGAAAATAGCTCGGGAAAGAGAAGATGATAAAAAGAAAAAATCACACTTTAACTTTTTTTTTTTAAACACACAAGTGGTCACGACTATATTTATGTACCCAATAACATCTTTTAGAAATCACAATTAACTTAAAGCATGACAAAGGATAAAACAATCGCAAAAGAACAACAACAAAAGTAGAAAAAGTGACAGAAAAAACAGTAAGCACGATAACAAAGATAATAAACCACAAATAAAATGAGAAGAAATCTAAGAACGACAAAGAAATTAGTGAATTACAGAAAAAGAGAAAACATACGAGAGGAATAAAATAAGAAACAATAAAAATAACAAAACAAAAATTGATGATGGAGTCATCATCTCAAATTAGATATAATTTAGTCAGACTTTATTCATTTTTTTTCTTTCTTTTTTTTTTTTTTTGAATGATTTTGTTCAAAGTTTTATGCCCAACTTGATTAACAGTTCATCTTTTGAAAAAAAAAAAAAAAAAAAAAACTTGATTAACATTTCATCTTGTTGGTGATGAACATATATAATATCGGAACATAAATAATATCGGTAAGGCTACAGTTGCTGATTAAGCAAGTATGGAATAACTGAAAAAGCATCTAAAACCGGTAGTTTTGTTGAAACTCGACAATAATGCACTTGCTAAGATAGAGATGGAGACAGTTTTATATCCATGGCTCTTGGCCTGATTTGGCACATCTTGATAATCTTGCTTTGTCCACAGATCGAATTCATTAAACAAAAAAGAAGTACATGTTTCTTTGCTATGTCCTTGTAGCGAAGGCCGTGGCGTAATCAGTACTTAGACTCTATTTCAGTTCTCTGAATTTTATAGGATTAGGAATACTGTAATCTTTTTTTTTTTTTTTTAAGAAAATCATTGTTCAGTCTACCCCTCCCCTCTACTATCTTCTTCTTCTTCTTCTTTTTTTTTTTTTTTTTTTTTTTGTGAACTAGGAAATGGAGGATTCAAGCTCGTCACCTTATAAGGAAATCAAGTGTGAAATTACCGTTAGGTCACGTCTGTAACAAATTAAAATGAAAGTGGGTATGTAAAAAGCCTAAATATGATATTATATAAAAGTATCTATAAAATATAGTTTTATTATGTTTACATTATGAAGTATTTATCAAATTGAGATATTTATTAATATTGTGGGTGCAAATATAATTACTTAATTTGATATATACTAAAGTGGTCCGGAGCAAAAAGCTGTGACTTGGTAGGCAACTTTTTCCTTCCAAGTCGTCCACTATTGACTTCTTAATTACTAAAATATATATACATAGTCATATTTGATTATATTATTTCCCCATGATGAATGGCAAATTACCTTTTAAAGTAATAAAAAAGAAAGCGTGTTTAACATGTCGTGTGAGATGCTTTATGCATTGTACATTCTTCAATGCAGCGTGTTTAACATGTCGTGTGAGATGCTTTATGCATTCTACATTCTTCAACGCAATTGGTTGAAGCTTATACTATATGTATGTGTAGAAAAAAAATTCAAAATTAAAAACAAACTAAGTAGCTGGGCCTATGGAAGACTGTTCTCACTTCTTTCTCCTTTGTTGACTTGGTATGCAACTTTGTACATTTTTCCTTCCAATTCGTCCACTAATGACTTAATTACTAAAATATGTATATATATATATATATATGCATAATCGTATTTGATTATCATCACTTCCCCGTGATGAATGGTAAATTGCCCTTTAAAATAGTGAAAAAGACGTGTGTAAGGATTTATATCTTGATCATCTGCAAAAGTTTGAGTGAACGTGGTGAGAAACTCACCGCGAGTAGATGATCAAGTAAACGTCAACGGTGGGACTTTCTGGAAAGAAAAACAATGGAAAAGGAGGAATATATAAATATATATTTCTATATAGACGAGAAAATTAAATATGAAGGAGAAGGAAAAATGGTGGACAGAAACAAAAGAAAAAGGTACGTATTTATTATATCTTAGTTTGACTACTTTATATTATGACCTGTAAATAATGTTACAGCATCTCCAATATGATATTGAATTGGTGTATTAATGGTAATTTTTTATATTTAAATTAAAAAAATACTCTGCAATAGAGTGCTATTTTTTATATCAAATTTATTAACTCTGTAACAAATTTATCATAAGGTATAGTTAATACTAAATTTAACTTTTACTCTTTTAATAGCAAATATCATTATGAGATCAATGAAACCCATTGGAGATGGTCTCACAAGTCTTCTGTCCTCGCATGTTTCACGTGGTCAACCGTAAACTCATGTGCATTTTAGTTAATATTTAATTAGTCATATTGCAATAGTAATGTGACACCAAATTTTTGGACTCATAGCATACACTAATTAAAAGCCTCCATTTACCATCTTAAATTTAAATATATATATATATATATATATATATATTGAATTGAGAATCTATTCCATAATGGACTCAAAAATTCCATTTGAGGTTTTTTTTTTTTTTTTTGTGAAAAAAATCAACAAAAATTTTAATAGTTTTTGAAAAGTTAACAAATTATAATATAAAAATTTCATTCTTAACTAGTGCACCAAACGTATCCTAAAATGATTAAGTGTTTGTATTTTGGGAGAAAGAAAAATGAGGCGTCAAACACACCATATGCCTACTAAAATTTGAGGAATTAACGCGGAGTAACACACGTAGAATGAAACATGAAGCCCTTGCTTTATCTATAAATAAAGCTCTTGACCTGCTTCAAATCCTACACCAAAGCACACTTGCTCTCCTTTACATTGTGTCTTGTTCATTTCTCTTGATATGCCAGTTTTCGTCCTAATTCCTTTCTCTGTCAACATGAAGCGAATGAAACGTGAAACTCATTTGTCCTATCTCTTTCTTCTTCTCATTTCCTGTTGCTTCTTTGTTTCACATTCTCTCAACTCCTCCACCACTTCCCTTCGACCATTCCCATGCCTTCCTTCTCAAACCTCCGCTTTGCTCCAACTGAAGCAAGAGTCTGCCTTTTCTCATGCAAAGATTCTTGAGAATTGGAACCACACCAGGTAATGTTATAGGAGGAAATAAATTGTTATAGTCATTTATTTATTCGTAATTGTTAGATTATATTTGAATATATTTTAGCAATTATCCAGTTAGTTATTTAGTTTAGATTTTGAATTTATTTGAGTTGTAAAGAAGACGTGAATAGATTCTGTAATATGTATAGACATAGAGCCACATTTATTGTGTAATGATATATCCACGTTAAAAACCTGTGTGTTCTTCTTCTGTCCTTAGAGGGTGTTTGGGTGGTGAGTTTAAACTCACCACCATCAACTCAATTTTTGTCTTTTTCCCCAAAAGTTTTTTGTCTTTTCTGAAAAAGTCAACCAAAATCACTATTTAAACTTACAAATCTTAACTCAAACTTAAACACCAAACTCAATCTTAACTTTATTTCTTTTCTTCTCTAATTTTCTATACCAGGGACTGTTGCTCTTGGGACGGAGTGACCTGTGATGCCAAGAACGGCGAGGTTGTTGGCCTTGATCTCAATAACTGCAGCATCAATGGACCTCTCAGTCCTAACAGCAGCCTTTTCGACTTGCGTCACCTTCAAAGACTCAACTTAGCCTTCAACAACTTCAGTCTCTCCACTGTTCCATCGAGATTCGGGCATCTCACGAGGCTGACCCACCTCAACCTCTCTTACTCTGTGTTCTCAGGGAAGGCCCCACCGGAGATTGCACAACTGACCGAACTGGTTTCACTTGATCTCTCCTCTTATTACGATTTTGATCATCCCATGGTGGTCGATTGGACGAGGCTTGTCCAGAACCTGACGAAGCTGAGAGTACTTCACTTAGACCAAGTCACAATCTTTTCTTCATCAGTGCATAAATCCCCGGTAAACTTATCTTCCTTGACATCTCTGTCTCTTATTGGATGTTGTTTGCATGGTGAATTCCCACACTACATCTTCAACTTGCCTAAGAGTGAGGCAATTTATATGTCGTTCTTCGATTTCAACCAAGCGGATTTGGGTTTTTTACCAGAATTTCAATCTGGCAGTAACCTGAAATATTTGGATCTTTCCTACGTTCACTTTACTGGAAAACTGCCTATTTCAATTGGCAATCTTAAGTTCTTGATTCTCTTAAATCTTGGAGGTTGTAGTCTTTCAGGCACTATTCCCTCTTCGCTTGGAAACTTAACGCGACTAGAGGAGTTGTATCTTTCAGGCAACAGTTTTAGCGGTCAAGTTCCGATGTCAATTGGACATCTCACATCTCTAAAACAATTAGATCTTTCAGGCAACAGTTTTAGTGGTCAAGTTCCGATGTCAATTGGACATCTCACATCTCTAAAACAATTAGATCTTTCACGCAACAGTTTTAGTGGTCAAGTTCCGATGTCAATTGGACATCTCACATCTCTAAAACAATTGAGTCTTTCATGGAATAGATTTAACGGTGAAATTCCATCTTCCCTTGGAAACCTAAGGCAACTGGAAGATTTGGATCTTTCAGGCAATAGTTTTAGTGGTCAACTTCCACTTTCTATTGGCAACCTCATGCAACTACAATCCTTGAATCTTTCAGAAAATAGCTTTAGCGGTCCAATCCCATCGACCCTTGGAAACCATAGGCAATTAGTTTATTTGCAGCTTCAGAACAATGCCTTCACGGGAAAGTTCCCGCTGTCATTGGTGAATCTAACTCTACTTGACCGGTTGGATCTTTCTAGTAACCAATTGACAGAGGTCTCTGATCCTTCCAATGCACTGGAGAAACTTACGGCTCTCACTTTTCTTGACTTGTCGGACAATTCAATTAGCGGAATCATTCCCTCTTCTTTTTTCAGAATACCTACTTTGGAATTCCTATGGCTAAGCCAAAACCAGCTCACCAGCATAGATAATCACAACATCTCTTCAAGCCCATTGTATTCACTCGACCTTAGTTTTAATAACTTGACCATTGAGTTCAGCATCTTCTCGGGCCTGGGTCACCTCAAAGAACTCTCTCTTTCGCGTAACAATGTCTCAATGCCAAATAAAGGTGAAAATTGCACTTTTCCCAAATTCAATACCTTGGATTTGTCTTCGTCAAACATAAGGCAGTTTCCAGATTTCCTGAAAACCCAAGATAGATTACTCCTCTTAGATCTTTCCAACAATAAAATTGAAGGCAAACTTCCCAAATGGTTCTGGACAATAGGGAAAGATTCTCATTCTCAGATCATGCCAGAGAATGAGTCTGTCTTTGAATTGGATCTTTCCAACAACTTAATCAGTGGTTGGGAAGAACCGGTCTCTTCAATTATTCCGACGTGGAAAACATGGGGAATATTAGACCTAAGTGCTAATAACTTGACTGGAAGAGTTGATCCCGTACTCTGTAAAATTGGACTCGTTTATCTAGATCTCTCCAAGAACCACTTGAATGGCTCCATACCGCAATGTTTCGGTAACTCAAGCGAATTCGCGTTTCTGAGTTTGCAGGATAACAACCTTGAAGGAAACTTATCTCATATTATGTTTACAGAATATGGTTGTGGGAATCTCGCATCATTGGATCTTGGAAACAACCGTTTAGAGGGCAAGGTTCCACAATCTTTGATCAAATGCCAAAATTTGCGACTTCTGAATCTCGGTTACAATCAAATGAGTGATGTGTTTCCCTTTTGGTTGCAAAATTTGCCAAACTTGAACATTCTTATGTTACGTTCAAATAAATTCCAGGGTCCCATATGGTCTCCCGATAGACCTCTGAGTTTTGCAAAGTTGCAAATTCTTGACCTCTCTTTTAACCATTTTAGTGGAGCTTTACCCGCGGGGTTATTTAAGAATTGGACATCCATGATAGAAGATGGTAAAAATAAAGAACAATTTGATGACGTTATAGATACAGGAACGAGAACTCTCAACTATGGTTTCGAGCCAGTGACATTGACCAACAAGGGTAATAATCTGACGTATTACCGAATTTTACCCATCTTGGTGAGCATAGATCTTTCCAATAACAGATTTCACGGAGAAATTCCAAAGAGTATAGGTAATCTTCGGTCACTAGTTGTGCTTAACTTATCAAGCAACAATTTCGGAGGCCTCATCCCACCATCTATGGGGCAATTAACTGAACTCGAGTCATTGGATCTCTCCAAAAATGAGCTCTCTGGTAGAATTCCTCAAGAGTTGACCAACCTCACATTTCTTCAGTATCTAGATCTCTCACAAAACCAACTCACTGGCCCAATACCACAAGAGAGACAATTTAGCACATTCTTAAATTCTTTCAAGGGAAATTTGGGACTATGTGGCCCTCCATTGTTGAAGAAATGTGGAGACGATGCAACACCAACTTCTAGCCGTGGCCACGGATCAGAGTCGGACAATTTTGGTTTTAGTTGGAGACCAGTAGCAATAGGATACGGGTGTGGAGTCCTGATCGGGATTATCACCGGATATGTGGTTATTTCAAGGAGACCCTACTGGCTCGCAAGAACTTTTGGTGGCTTCATACTCTGGTGACCATGAATCAAGCCACATTCTTTTATAGGTACTTGTTCTACATTTTGAAGCTAATTAATTTATTTCGTACAGCAATGAGTGTGATTTTTATATCTGCCTTTTTGATAATTTATCTATAAACTAGGTTGAGCTGTTGTACATTTGATCACAGATCGATTGCTTTTAATTGTTTTTTCATAAAAACATGCTTTGTCTTGCATCAATATTCATGGTTTCTTCATTAGAAATATTATTTATCAAAATGTTTTGCGTAGCTTCTCTCAAAAAAAAAAAAAAAAAGTTTTGTGTAGACATTTAATGTTAACTCGTGGTAGGTAAATTGTTATCTTTTATCTTTTTTATTTTTTTGAATTTAAGAATAGATAATTCAAACTCTATACTTTTTAATAGAGTTAGCTATGATATTATTATTAGATTATGTATACAACGACATTGTTAATAAATTTTTAAATAAATTATCTAAGTTTTTAAAAATTAATTAAATGTTTATTTTTTAAAAAAATAATCGATCAATTTTGATAAATAATTACTACGATCAATTAATATAAATAACCCATTTTACCTATTCCTATTTTTTTACTTTTTTTTTTTTTTTTTTACCTATTCCCCTAACTTTTTTAGATTGTTGATAAAATGCTATGAGAATGGCATTCTTGTAATTTAAAGTTAAAGGCTAGGCTTCTCTTTTACCACGTTTTTTCAAATAAAAAAAATAAAATGCTACGTGGCAGACCGTAGAAGGATCATCCTCGTGGGCGAAAAGCCGCGAAACTTGAGAAAGAGTACACTAAGTTTTTTTCCCCTTTTGCCTTTGAAAATAAACCAAAATACTTCTGGTTATGCGCCAAACGAATTTCGTCTCATTTTTACCCTTCATCGGCGATTAGCAAGTCCGTCGTCGTCCGGGGGCATTTCCGTCAATTCAAGCAACCTCCTATGGCGGACTCGCAGACCTTCAGCGTCCGCATTGTCGCCGCCGACTACTACATGGCGCCGCCGATTCCAGGCCTGGACCTCTCCTACAGCAGCTTCCACGGTACTCACACGACGCCGTTTCGTCCCTCCGCTCCATCTCTCTACTTGTTTTGGTTACCGTGATTTTGCTTGAATCCAGATTTTCTTTCTTTGTTTCTAGGGTTTGTCTCATATCGCTTGATTTTGATTGTTTGTTGTTTGCGAATTTGGGTGTTAGTTGAAATTTGTTCGTGAATTAACGGTTATCGAATTCATGAAAATCAGAATGTTGATGCTAGGGTTTATATGTGGATTGATTTTCTCTCGGAAAGTAATTTCGGAATGATTTTTTTCAGGCGGGAAAGTGATTGAGGTTCCTGTGATAAGAATATACGGCTCGACTCCGGCTGGTCAGAAAACTTGCTTGCACGTCCATCAAGTAAGATCACTTTGTACATTCTTCATTTCCCCCTTTTTTTTTTTTAAAGATTTTGCAATCTTTTTTTTTTTTTTTTTTAAATGCTTTGATATGATCTTGAAAATCATATATATATATATATATATATATAGTTTATTTCAATGTTTGGTACCTGTTCCTTGTGTAACGTAGCTATATATATAATTTTTTCTGAGATTTTGCCTAATAAATGATTTATTTTGGGGCTAATAATTGGCCTTTTTTTTTTTTTTTTTTTTGTAGGTTTTGCCTTATCTGTATGTGCCATGTGCCGATATTCAATCTCAGAAAGAAGGTAAATAGAATCTTTCCTGTTTGAGCCAATGCCCAAAAGAAGATTGATTAGAATTTCTGTTAGAGGACTTGCAGATTTGTTGATTGAGATTTACAGCTCTTTATTTCCCCTTCTGAATCTTCATTCTATTATCTAACCCACCTGCTATG